>PISX010022880.1:0-30858 GCA_004024625.1 Mellivora capensis
GGCTAAAATTAACAAGTCAGGAAATGACAGATGCTGGCGAGGATGCGGAGAAAGGGGAACCCTCCTACACTGTTGGTGGGAATGCAAGCTGGTGCAACCACTCTGGAAAACAGCGTGGAGGTTCCTCAAAAAGTTGAAAATAGAACTACCCTATGACCCAGCAATTGCACTACTGGGTATTTACCCTAAAGATACAAACTTAGTGATCCGAAGGGGCACGTGCACCTGAATGTTTATAGCAGCAATGTCTACAATAGCCAAACTATGGAAAGAACCTAGATGTCCATCAACAGATGAATGGATAAAGAAGATGTGGTATATATATATATATATACACACACACACACACATACATACACAATGGAATACTATGCAGCCATCAAAAGAAATGAAATCTTGCCATTTGCAACGACGTGGATGGAACTAGAGGATATCATGCTTAGTGAAATAAGTCAATTGGAGAAAGACAACTATTATATGATCTCCCTGATATGAGGAAGTGGAGATACAACATGGGGGGTTGGGGGGGTAGGAAAAGAGGAAAAGAAACAAGATGGGATCGGGAGGGAGACAAACCATAAGTGACTCTTAATCTCACAAAACAAACTGAGGGTTGCTGGGGGGAGGCGGTCGGGAAAGGGGGGTGGGGTAATGGACATTGGGGAGGGTATGTGCTATGGTTAGTGCTGTGAAGTGTGTAAACCTGCCGATTCACAGACGTACCTCTGGGGATAAAAATACATTATATGTTTATAAAAAATTAAAAATTAAAAAAAAAATAAAAGAAAGGACATAGGCGATCCTGGGAAACATGAACTGAAGTTGTATACCTGCTTGCAGTATGTTATTTCAGCCTTCTAAAGGCTTCCATAATTTGTATTGCACTAATAATGTTCATTAATTATTCTTTCTCTGTGTCCTTTGCTGGTTTCTTCCCACCATCCAGACTCTACCCTTTCTATAGTTAGGACCCACTTCTTCCATCTGCTTTCATTATCTTATACCAACTTAGCAAGTACCATCTGGAAGCTGATAACCTCCAAAGCTAAGTCCTCAGCCCAGCTCCTCCCTCAAAGTCCAGGATCAGTTCTAATGTCCTCCTTGACATTTCCTCTTGATGTCTCATAGACTTCCAAACTCATCATGTCCAAAACGCACTGGTCTCCTAATCTCCAACTTGCTGCCTTTCATCAGCCAATTCTTTCTGTATCTCAGTGAAAATCTGTTTTTCTGGTGGCTCATGCTGAGGAACTTTGAGTCATTCTTGACTCTTCTCTTGCTCTCACTCTCTACCTTTAAACTATCAACAACAAATCCTACTGCTGTATCTTCAAAATATATCTGGAAGCCGACTTCTTAACATATATATTTCTGTCTTCCTGGTCCAAGCTTCTGTCTTCTCTTACCTCCCTGGTGCCTACTATCTGTTCTCAACATAGCAATCACAGTGATCCTTTAAAATGGGATTTAAAAGACACGTTCTTCTGCTCAGAACTCTCTGATCATTTCCTTGTCACTTGGAACACAAGTCAAACTCTTCGAAATGTTCTGCAGCCCTCACCACCACTGCCCCATTGCCCTCTGCCCCTCCCCCTCTGGTTTACTTTACTCTAGCCACACTACCCTCCCTGCAGGTCATTTAACATGCCACATACATCTGTCATTGGAAGGGCTTGGTAAAGTACATTTCTGAGCCCTACTTTTGGAGTTTGTGATTTATTAGGGCTGGGCTATGACTGGGTTAATTTGCAGATTTAAAAGATTCCAGGCACTGTGGTTGCTGGTGTTGTAGGATCATACCTTGAGAACCACTGGTGGTATGCCAATAAAGCAGATAGCTGGCTGGCTGGATGGAAGGCCTGCCTGATTTACAGTGTCTGCTGATTTCTGGATGGTGAATACATCCACTGTTGCCATTGTTAAACTCCCAAAATCACATCAACTGGTTCACAAAATTCCTGGAATTAAACACTTGGCTCTCATTAGCACATAACCAGAATGGAACCATTAGTCTAGAACAACTCCCCAAGCCCTGCTTGAGGGAGAAGTTGGGGAAGAGAGTGATCGTTTATTCTGCACTTACTATATGCTAGTCATATGGTATGCTGTTTTAGTCCTTGACATAAGATGTTTCCCTAGTCCTTATAACAAATCTGTGTGATTAGGTCTTTTTGTTTGTTTGTTTTTGTGTTTATGTCTTATTATTTCCCTTTTTTAAGATGAGAAAATTGAGAAATGAAATTACTTCTGTGAGTCACACAACTGAGATTTGAATCCAGGACTGCCTGAACCCAAAGTCTCCCCCTCTAGAAAGAAAAAAATTACCTTGGGTCTCTTTGGGTGGCATTTTATCACTGGGGCTAGGAGATGAAAGATGTGGCAGCTAAAGGTAATCCACAGCATAGGTATATGTAGTCTGACCTTAGGGGTGACTAAAATCTTTCAGTTGAATCTCTGGAAGGGAGCCCCAGTGAGTAAGCGTATACATGAAGTTAACTAACTATGTGGCAGCTACAGCCCTCATTGCTAATCACAGCCCATGGGCCAAGTACAGCTAGAGAACATGTTCTTTCCCTTAGTTACTGCCTGATAATCCAGGAACTAGTAAGTGCAGATCAAAGGAGACTGCAAAGCTCATATATTGAGAATTCTGGTGCCAGGTGCTGAAATAACCTTCCTTTGAGGGCAAGTAAATTCTCTCAATTGATGGGACAGAAGTTGCTCCAGGCAAAGGCCCCACTTGTTCCCCTGCTTAATTGCCTCACTACCCTTATTCTGGATTGAGCTTCAATCATTTTACTTTCTAAGCTTGGAAACCCCTGGGACAGGTTTCCACTGGCATGCTTTGCAAGCAACGGGGGCGATTATCCAGGGATCAGAATTGCTTTTCTCAGGTCTTTTCTAGCCAAGCTCAGTCTCTGTTCCTCCAAATTGCCTGGAACGCTGCCCTCTCCCTCACCATCCTGTGCTGGTGGAGACCTGGTCTCAGGCTGGGCGGTCTAGCTGTCTGGCCCCAGTGAAAATATTCGAAGCCTAAGCCTAAGTATTACAGACCTTATGCTAACCCCAGTGTCCAGTGTGATGAAAATCAAGCTGCATGTTCCTCACACTTTTTATTAGGTTATCGAATGAGGAGCTTCTGGGCTCCAGCTGCCCCTGAGACATTTCAGTGGGGCAGGATAGTAACCCTGAAGAATACCAGAGAGGTTCTCATCTCTCTTTTATAGATGTGCAAGCAAAAGACATTCCGTTTCTTTTATCATTACTCACTTATTCATTGATTCATTCAAATGCCTTTAGACAAAATACAGTGGAGAAGTAGAGGGTAACAATCAGTCTGGCTGTCAGAGACCAGAACACACTTCATGGAAAGCTTTAGGAAGGATTTTTGGAGATGTATTTATGGGAATATCATAGATGGAAGGAAGGAGGAGACCCAAGACAGTTATGAGCCCAGAATGTCTGAATGTCAGAATGCTTTTTTACCTAGCATAAAGGACAAGAATCAAGTTAAAGCCATCAAAAAGTAGAGTTTTCGTAACTTGTTCTGCTCCATCTCAGGGCTTTCTTGTCACCCTCAGGGTGGATTGAGAGATCTGCTGCTATTTCCCTTTCTCCTAGCAGGGCCTCCTACACTTTAGGAGGAAAGAACAGAAAGTGACATAGTGCTTTCTGTCCAATAAAAATCTACTCAGAAAGAGTGAAGGCTATTTTTTGCTGGAGTTCTGATCACTACTTCTCATTTGTAAGGGTTCTTTGAAGGGACCTAACAGCAGATAGAGTAGCAATATGTCAGCTTTACTATGTTAAAACCTTAGTTTGGGTGATGGTTGTATGATTCTAAGCAAGATGACTAGCTGATGTCTAGCCCAGACTAAGCAAGCTCACCTGCCCAGGCACCAGCATGGAGGAACAGAGGCGAGTTAGCTCCTAGCGTGAAAGAAGCAAGATGCTGGGAGAAGCAGGCTTGGTTTATTTTTCTCATTACCACTTCACTTTCCTGAGGTGGAGTAAGAGAAGGGGAGATAGACCAGGATTGCTGTCCCACTGGGCCCCCTCCACGTAGGATATTAGGAATGAGGGAGAAGCAATTACTCCTAATATTATACACTAGTCAGAGAAAGAAAAAGTAGCAGGGGGGTGTGGTTGTAGGGAAGGCCTTCCATAGAGACTACGTGAACTTCTACAAAGCGGGACCATTGTAAAACATTTTCAGCAGGGCATTTCTTTCTTTTCTCCCCATTGCCCCCCATGAGATGTTGAGATGGGAAAAACTTAACTCACAGAAACTTGAGTTGCTGGCAGGGTCACCCTGAGTGGGTTCCATTGACTGTCGTTTCTGGCAATCATCAATAAGAGGAGATAAAAGAGAAAAGGCCTGCCTCAGTGAGAGATGGGACTCCGGGAGCTCTGAGGCTTTGGGATAAAGAAGATTTAACTTGATTCCATCTCTCCAGGACCTTATTAAATGAAGAAAGGACAATGGGGATTTTGTGTGACAGGAGTAGAATAAGGCTGAGTTTGTACTCTCTTATGCATTCAAAAGAGAAAGAAGGAAAGAAGGACCAAATATGGAATTGGACTTCATTTCCAAGCGTGAACCTTCATCACTTTCATCAGTAGCCATCTGGCATGCAGTGTTCTATGGCATTTCTCTAAAATGACTGGCAACCTCCAACAGTTTCCTTGGCAGTGCCGCCGAGAAGCCTCAGTTCTTAGCAATGTGCTAGAAATAGTCAAAGCTCAATACAGGCAGGTAATGACACTTACATAATCAGCACCTTATTTAATCCCAATACAGAGAAGCCCTCATCCCTGTTTGATGCCTCCAGATGCATATTCAGACTTCTTTCTTTTGCCTGTGTCTCAGGAGTCTTCTGGAAAGAGATGCCAGCCAAAGGGAAAAATGACACAAACACAAACAAAAATCCTCCCCTCCTTTGGGTTCCACGTCACTGTATTCACATACCCTTGTAGCATGTATTATATAGTACTCTAGTTACCTATTTATATAGCTGTCTCTTCCAGTAGATTTTAGCCCTTAGAGGGGAGAGAATACATCCATTTTGTCTGTTTATCCTCATCACAGGGCACAGATGCTCAGTGATTTGGGTGGACAAATGTTTTGGTTTTATACTTTGTATCCTTTGTACATTTGGTTCACAACAGTTAAACCAATCACCCTTTCAAAGAATATAAATAAAACTCTTCACTTTTTGAAGAATGGGTTCTTCTGAAAAGGATTTTTTCCCTCCTAACAAGTACAGACTTTTCCCAAGTTGCTGTGCAAGGAACCAAGCCAACACCCAAAGCGAGTCTGACCAGTAACACCAGGACACTCTCCACAAGCACAAATGTGTTCTGGAGCTCTAGGCAACATTTGGAACTGGCAATTTTATCTGACTTAATCCAAGAATTGATTCAGGCTTACAGGAGACCAAACGGAGTCTCTTAGCATTTTGGAAGAGAAAAGAATGTACACATGAACAAAATCACACAGAAATTTGAGAGGCCCATAAACGTTTATGATGATTATATAATAAGAAGCTTACTGTATGCCAGAGGGAATGGGAAACACATAGAACGAAGAATGAAGGTTTGGGCAGAGTGAAGATCTTGGAGGAAAGAAGCCTTTAGCATTGGCAAGCTTCTGTAACATTATATGAAAAAAAATCTGAGCAAATAACTTTCACTGATTTGACTTGTATATTAAAATAGAGCTCTAGATACTTACTTTATATTACACCTGGTTTCTAAACCTGCTGTTCTGTGTGTATGTGTGTGGGTGCCCATGCTTACCATTTACTCGCTAACACCCAGTGATGTCAAATGCTTGACTGAACAAAACAAGTGGATCTCTAAACCCCAGGTGATGGCTAAAGTATGCAGCAGAATTTAGGGAGAAGTGAAGAACTTAGACTTTATCTTAGAGAGTGTCATCATGGTTTTGGCTTGTTATAGAATTTTTTTGTATAATTTCTCCAACCAAATGCTCTGGTATGGAATAACTTCTTCAGTAGTCAGGGCTTCCTGAAACTATGTAGGCTCTGATCATATTTGTTTGTGTTGGCATTTGGATATCCTCCTCCAGACTCCACCTTACAGAAATTCCATTATTAAGATGTACATGTAGGGACATCTGGGTGGCTCAGTGGGTTAAAGCCTCTGCCTTCGGCTCAGGTCATGATCCCAGAGTCCTTGGATCGAGCCCCGCATCCGGCTCTCCGCTCAGTGAAGAGCCTGCTTCCTCCTCTCTCTGCCTGCCTCTCTGCCTACTCGTGATCTATGTCAAATAAATAAATAAATCTTAAAAAAAAAGATGTACATGTAAATACCAAGAAAATTGGAATATTTGCACAAAACATGCATTTCCCTCTTTATTGCCTCCAAAATAACAAGGATGTTTGGTTCGTTAAACTAGCCAGATAACGCCTTTGGAAAACAGTGTTTGTCTAGCTTGGAAAACATTGAGGCTCCTTTTAAAAGCAAAAGAAAATTCCTCAGTATTCCCTTGGAAGTCCTTGGAACCCAAGTTGATGGACATTGACTTAAGAAATTAAAGTTTTAATGTATGAAAGTATCTTTAAAAGGGAATATCAAAGACCCACGCTTCCTCTGACGATCAGTTAAGGAAACATACAGCGATCGTTTGGTAGATTTTTACAGTCAGAAGGAAGCTGAGAACAAAATGTGTACCTATAAATGAATTCTGTTGAGCTCTACCCTCCAAAAGTGAATATTTTGAATCTCGATTAAATAAATGGCAGGAAAGAACTAATGGTTCCTTACCTTAAAGTCTTTAAGATTAAAGAGAAGTAACTAAGCTTTTGAATTATATACAGATAGTTATTTTAAGCCTCACTTTAAAAGTAGTTCACAGTGTGCTGGAAGAGTGTGCTCTTAAAGCATAAGCTTCCATAATGCACATTATTAAATTGCAAATCATATATAATGTCAATTCATTAATAGACATACATTGAATGGTGTGAACCCACTGTTTGGAATATGTGTGGCATTTATAACTAGGATCCCCAGATAAATCAAAGCTCTGCAGAAAAAGTTGAAGTACTTTGTTTTAATTGCTGGTTTTTATTTTTCTATTTCTCATTGTTTGTGATGGAATTGTCAACAACATTGTTGAGAGCTGAGATGACAGATATGATGGGGAGTCCTCTGAGTGTGAGGAAGGAAGGTCTGACAAAATATTTACCTTTGTTCAACTTGTTTGTAGCTTACAATAACAAAATATACACAAAAAAGCTTTATTAGAAATACAAAAATATTTTATTATGTAAATATGAACTTCTCTTCCTTTTAATAGTTTTTTTTTCTCCTTTAAAACAAGTATCATTTTACGGGGCACCTGGGTGGCTCAGTGGATTAAAGCCTCTGCCTTCGGCTCAGGTCATGATCCCGGGGTCCTGGGATCTAGCCCCACATCGGGCTCTCTGCTCGGCAGGGAGCCTGCTTCCTCCTCTCTCTGCCTGCTTCTTTGCCTACTTGTGATCTCTGTGAAATAAATAAATAAAACAAGTATCATTTTAAACATTTTATGATAACCTTTTATGATAATTTTAAAAATTTGAACTATCATATTACTCATGAACAGGTTCATTTTAACATTGTTCTATTTTAAAAAATAGGAGCTTTCTATTCCCTTGTAACTGTTGAGTGAATGGAATAAAAAGTGTTAATAATTCAGTTGAATAGTAACTGTATTTGAATCCTGGCTATTCAGACTATGGTATCATTATAACAGGATGCCATCCACATTGTGATGTCAGACTCTTAATTTAAAATACCCCATACCTACAGGGAAAAGTCTATATTCAAGGCTTTATACATTCTGAGCACCATCTCTGAATTCTTCTTTATGTTCCTGTCTTCAGCTCTAGCAGTCTTCCTCTGGATGCTGAAAAACAGGCATTTTTATTTTACCATACTGGTTTTCATGCTGTTAAGTATATTTAGAATCCTCTTATTTCAGTGTGGCAAGTTTTTGCTTATTTGGGCCAATTTAAATGTCAAGTTCTCCAAATCAGTCATCCTTGTGTTTCTTTCTTCATGCCATGTGGACTATGGCACAATTAATGGGCTTCTTTTGCTCGATAGTAGTAGAATGAGAATGTAGATTTTAGAGTCAGAAATCCATAGCAGTAGATTGAAGGCTCACTCTTAGAAACTGGCTCTGAGATCTTAGGCAAGTTACTGAACCACTCTTAGGCTCAGTGTTCTCAAAGAAGAATGGGATTAATTATCCCTCAGGAAGTTTGTGAGGCCTAGAAGGAAAGAATATACAGCCTGGTCACTATCATATAGTAGACAGTAAATGGTTAGGATGATTTTTGCTCTATGTATGTTTGTTTCTCATTATACTGATCCACTTGAGGGCAGAGACTGTCTCACCCATGTCAGTATACCCAGCATGTCAAAACATGGAGCAGAGGGCGCCTAGGTGGCTCAGTGGGTTAGGCCTCTGCCTTCAGCTCAGGTCATGATCTCAGGGTCCTGGGATCAAGCCCCGCATCAGGCTCTCTGCTCAGCGGGGAGCTTGCTTCCCTTCCTCTCTCTCTCTGCCTGCCTCTCTGCCTACTTGTGATCTCTGTCAAATAAATAAATAAAATTTAAAAAAAAACATGGAGCAGTGTTGTAGCTTAATACAAGTTAAGCAATGATTAAATGAATGAATGGCAGAGAAAGCAAAACCAGTTCCTGAATCCTTGCTTACAACCTATACATTTCATTATTTGCCAGCAAAGGGATTTTCTTGATCAATTTGCCAAATAAAATGTCATCTACTTATACCTAAAAAATAAAATAATGAAGTGATGAGAAAACCTCATACCCCTTTCTAAAGCTTTTATACTCTTTTTCTTTGTAATTATCTTATCCAGTTAATTAGAGCCTGGTGCTAAAGCATTTGAAGGCTTTGATTCCTAAATGAAGAAGTTAACTGAGGGTATTCTTAGCCACAGTGAGTTGTTTAGAAATGTTAGCCACTATTCTCCTGGTAATTTGGGGTGGGGGCAGGGGGAGAGTATGGTCATGGTCAGCCCAACAACACTTAAAAATTGTGTATCATTATTTTGCCTATTACAGGTGGGAATTTTACTTTAGAAGTTATATCCTAAAGATGGCACTGAGGCTGGAAAACTGATGAATCAGATAATTAGGGAAGTATAGATGGAGAGGTATATGACCCATGACTCCCAGATCTTAACCCCTTCTACTGGATATCCTGACTGTGAGGGTTAATTTTATATATTGACTTGATTGGACCTCAGTGCCCAGATAGTTGGTCGAACATGATTCTGGATGTTTCTGTGAGGGTGTTTTTGGATGAGATTTACATTTAAATTGGTGGACTTGGAGTAAACCTTATTGTACTCTTTAATGTGGGTGAGTCTTATCCAATCAGTTGAAGACTTGAATAGAAGAAAAGATGACTTTCCCTGACTGAGAGAGAATTCTCCATCAGACTACCTTCAGACTTTATATGCTACATTGGCTCTTCCCGGTTCTGTAGGAGGCTTTCTCTGGACTCAGACTGCAATTCTTTCTTGAGTCCCCAGCTGCCAGACTCTCCCATCTGATTGTGGATTTGCCATACCTCCATAATTCCATGAGCCAATTCCTTGAAATAAGTCTCTTTCTATATGTACATCCTACCAGTTCTTTTTCTTTGGAGAACCCTGACTCATACACTGACATGTAAAACCTATAACTTTACAAATTGATGTTTATTATGTTACTCTCATCTTGTGGCATCATTAAACAAACTCAGCCCAACTTTGACCCCAAAATTTTTAGTGTTTCTCAAAGGGTCGTAACCTGTTAGATTGTATACCTGTCCAGTGGAAGGCTTGCATCAGGTTCACTGGGGGAGCTTGCTGAAATTCACCTTTCCAGGCTTTACCTCAAACCTTTTAAATCAGATCTGGGATTTGGTGATCTGTATCTTTGACCAGTTCTTCTCCTGATTCTAGTGCACATAAAGCTTTGAGAATCACTGGTTTCTCTGACAGGTGTTTTTTATTTGCCTAGACAGTGAAATTATTGGAGAAGAGCTTCTTATAACTAAGACCAAAACTAGTGACCAAAAAAGGATTCAGCAGTAGGAATAACAAATATTTAGATGATAATTTCTGTATGGATTATATATTTTCTCTTAAGTATGGGTTATGGGTAAGCTATATATTTCTTTTAAATATGGAATCTGGTTGTTGTTATTGAATGGGAGTATATGACCAATTCAAATTTAAAATATAGAAATAGCCAAGGTGTAATCTTTTTCTTTTTAAAAAAATTTCTTACAGTATTGGGGTGCCTGGGTGGCTCAGTGGGTTAAGCCTCTGCCTTTGACTCAGGTCATGATCTCAGGGTCCTGGGATCGAGCCCCTCAGCAGGGAGCCTGCTTCCCCCTCTCTCTCTGACTGCTGCTCTGTCTACTTGTGATCTCTCTCTATCAAATAAATAAATAAAATCTTAAAACAGGTTTAAAAAATTTCTTAATGGTATAATTGACATGTAATATCATATTAGCTTCAGGTGTACAACATAATGATTCCATATTTGTATCTATGGCAAAATGATCACCCCAGTAAGTCTAGTTTACATCCATCCCCATGCATGGTCACAATTTTTTTCTTGTGATGAGAACTTTTCAGATATACTCTTAGGAACTTCCAAATATGGAGTACCATGGTATTGACTATAGTCACCAAGCTGTACATTATATCCCCATGACATATTTTTATGTGGTAACTGGAAGTTTGTACTACAATTCTTTTATTTAAGGGGATATGGGGAAGATACCAAAGAAATGTACAAAGATGTAAAAGAGGTGGGAGGGTGACCCGGCAGCCCATGAAGGTGAAGCAGGTGACTGGGCAGAACAGCAGGCAAACAGGGACTGCAACTTGGGGCCCAGTTTTTAGAAATGCTCCTTTGGGAACTGATGGAGCATGTACAGTATCCAGCTTCTGGCCATTGCCAATCCTTAATTTTCTAAAGGAAGGTGGCGGGGTGGGGGGGGAGGAGGAGAGGGATGGACCCTGACTCTTGTGTAGATGCCAGTTGTGTAATGTATAACATATGGGATATGCTTTTCATCAATCCTGTGCCAAAAACAATCTGACCCACCTGGTTGAGAAACGAGTGGGTTTGTGAAACAATTAGCATATGGAATAGATTATGAAGAAAGTCATCTTAGCATCTGGTTTACTGAAACCCCACATTTCCTATAACTCTAGGACATAAGGAGAACAATTCCCATAACAGATTAAGGCCAATAACATTTGAAGAATGACTTGTTTTGACCCAGGGTGACCCTTGTATTTATTAACATGGTATTGATTTCCTGTTTGCTTTTTCTGAGTCAACATGGAAAGTGATCTTTAACCCCTAAATGGGGGTTATGGGGACTAAATAGTCACTTGTTTAAGTGGGTGTTGATGAAAGAACCTGATTCTTTATATTCATTTCGACTTCTTTGTGTGCTATTCATATGGGTTGATGAATTTTTCAGAGAAAGGCTCACTGGTTAAGTTCAGAGTGCTGATAAATAGTTAAGAAGCTCAGAAGCCTGATTCTCTCTCCCTTTTATAACCAGAAATTTTTGGAAATCAAACTATGTAAAATCTTTAGAAGTTTAGACTACCTAAGATGTTTTTAAATCGAAGGGGTTAGACTGACATGTTTTACTCTTCAGAGAAATATAGTCAAATTATTTAGCTATTTTAGGCAGAAGGGTCTGTTAGTTTAGAGGCCTATAAATTCTACATATAATTTTAGTACCCTTGGGAAGAGAATTAACTATGAAAAAAGAATCCAATATCCTATAATTGCTATTGAACAAACAAAAAAACACCACCTCTCCCAAAGAAAAACAAAAGCTAGTTGTAAAATCTGAAAGCATTTTTTAATTTTATCTGGTTCATGGGACAGGGTAAAAAATAAAATGCAAATAATACATCCACAAAGTTGTTCTAGTGCAGAAGTTGACAAACTGGCCTGCAGGCCAAATCCAACCTGCCACCTGTTTCAATATGGCGTGTGAGATAAGATTTTTGTGTTCTCAGAGTGTTGTAAAAAATATGATAAAGACAAAGGTGCAACAGAAGCCATGTGTGGTTGCAAAGCCTAAAATATTTACTATCCCTCTCCTTCCAGAAGAATTTGCTGACTCCAATCCTGTCTAAATAAGAAAGGATATAGAGCTGTTTGGTCATCTCTGTGATCCCAGGGAAACTGCTTGTCTACTCTTAGCCTGCTTTCTTACCTGTGACTTTGGGATGATTAAACCTGGAAGTCTCACACAGGAAAGTAAATGCAGAGGGGGCAGTTTGAAAACCATCACCTGCAACTAGATATTAGTTTGTGGTATCATCAAAAACTTGGAGCCTCCTTCCACTGAGAAATATGAGTTTTGATGGACTGCTTTTAAATTTGGTGGGGGAAAAGGACACAGAATTTTATTTTGTGGTGAAATTATTTTAGGGACAGCACTTTCCATCCCATTATTTGCTTTGAGCTCACATTGGACATCGTCCCCAAATTAGACTCTGGTACTTTCGACCAAGTCTGAGCTCTGGCTTTTCTTTGTTTGGCACACAAAGTCTTCCTTCACAGATTGTGCCACTTATGCCTGGGAAAGGGACTGTGCTTCTGAGTGAAGGAAGGGGAGACTATTTAAGATACTTGAAATAAAATTGTTTTTACCCTGACTTTGGAGACAGGTAGATGACATGAGGTCCTGGGTGCTGGGAAATCACCAAGGTTTAGACACAAGTGGAATGCCAGTGTCTGGAACAAGAGAACAGTGGAAATTAAGATTTAATTACTCCCAAGAGCTGAGAAAGTGGGGAGCACACCCACAGCCAAGGCAAAAACTATTGAGGGGGGATATCAAGTGGCACGGAGCGAGCAGAATGAGGCAAGTCAATTACCGACAAATCAAACTAATGGGAAAGACCATGATTTAATACTCACTCCAGATTTGGGTTAACCACTTTATGTGCATTATCTCCTTTAATCCTCACAACATAATTGTGTCCATTTTATAGGCGAAGATATGGAGCAAGTTTACAGAGAAGTAATTTGTCTAAGATCAAGCTGGACAAGAGCAGCCGGGAATTTCTCCAAAAGAGAAGCAGGTACAGAGCAGGCAAGAAAACAGATAACTGACCAAGGCCCTGAAACCTCAATCTTGATCAGTAAACATCTGGATTCTATCATGTTGGTTACATCTGTCGCCCTCGTGATAGCCTACCTAAAATGAGTTAGACTGAGAACTCTGCTGGTGGTGATTACAAACCTGATTGAGTAGTGAATTTGAGGCTGACGTTTAGAGAGTTGTGGTTTTGTTTTGTTTTTAACTACTCACGTGCAAGTCAGTGAAATGAAAAATAGCCACATTTTTCTCTCTTGATTCAAGTAGGTGCTTTACTAGGCATTAGCTTAGTTTACTTGGAAGTAAAAAAAACCTCAAATATTTTACCTTTCAGATTGGTGTGAATTTCTCCACAGTTCATAGTAATTCAGGTAATTCAGGAGAAGGCTTGCTGTGCATGGACTCATGGTTAGGGGACCACCCCATCCCTATTGAGTGATACATCTGATCTTCATGTCTTAGCAGTTCATAGTGTTGGACATGGAAGAAGTTTCAGGGAACATTTAGTCCAATCTCCTTTCATAAAAGGAAATGGAGATGCAGAGAAGCTATGTGATTTGCCTAATGTCATGCAATGCACTTGGCATTGTGGATGGAGCAGTGGCCATGAGCTGTGCATCATCATCTGTAGCCCTTGCTGCCTCTAAATGCCTTCCCTGTCTGCAAGAAAGACAGATCTGAGCCCCTATAAAAGCATATTCCTTGAGGAATCCAACTGGCCACTTGGTGGCAAAGTGGCTACATGGGCCTGCCCTGGAAAGGCTGGTGGTTCATCCTCAGGGATAGATATCTGATCTGGGTATGTGTTTGCTTTTCCTGTCTGCAGAATCTCAGCCAGCATCACTATTCTGGGACTCACAGAAAGCTTGACTAACAGATATGGATCTGATTAGGGATCCAACATTACAGCAAAGGAAGAGTGGAAGTGGGATCAGGCTTATAGCTTCTGCTGATCTTATCGCATTCTATACCATCCATCATTCCGAAGGAGCTGACCTCAGAAAATCCTGGAATCGTTTGAAGGGAAGTCTGATGCACTAGCTTGGAGGCAACTCTGTGAAAGGATGGAGGACTTTCCTTTAAGATGCAGTATATACATTAAGTCAGAGCCCTTTCTATGACACCGTGTCCCCAATAGGAAAAATATACAAGTCTGGGAAATATGATTAGGTCACTGGGAAATCACTCCTGGTGCTTTTTCCCAGTGGAGATTTTGTGCTTTCTATCCCTCATACTCTGGGCCGGAAAGCTTGAAGATGATAACCTTCTGCCAGAGGCCTCAATCACATCCTCTTGAAGTTCACATTACCTCTGCCACCAAAGCACTTTAGATAGTTTGTGTCCAGAGTCAGCAAGCAAGAAGAAGTCACCACCCTGTCCTCAGGGGCAGTAGAAATGTTTGCATAATGGGGCCAGGGGGAAGTGTGTGTGCAGCCTTCTGATCCACTTTGACGTCTGCTGGCATCCCCTTAACCCATTGCATTGTGGCGTAGCCATCTCCTACCCAGAAGAGTGTGATTTCCCAGAAGAAATGAAAGTTTGCTTCACACTGCCAGATGAGCCACCAAGCTCTGCCATGGTGATGGTGGAGGCTGAGGGAATTTCTAATAGATGGTGGAGGAGGGAGAGTATGACAACCAGCTATGGCCCTGAGACCACTAACCTTGAGTAAGAGATGGTACCCAAGAACCATGGAGGAGCTTCTCCTAAGACCATATATAGAATCAATCTCTGCTGCACAGTGGAGTGTGGTGGCCATGAAAATGAACTCTCAGGTTTTCTGCTGCAGGAGCATGATTGACAACCCCTGCTGGTGTCCTTCTGGACCCACCACCTTATTCCTGCTGGAGCCTCACTTCTACAGGCTTCTCTCAGCCAACGACTGGCACAGTGGGCGACTAATACAGGCTTTTTTTCCCTCTCGGATATGGACACCTTTGGCTTGAGTCCTTCCCATTGACCTAAGACTTTCTTGGACTTTCCGAGACTGTCCCTGCCCAAACTCCTTCTGACCCCTACTTCATAGGACTCTGACCTGCAACGTCTCAGGGTTCTCCCCTGCCTTCTCTGGTTCCCTCCCCTGCTTCCTTTACAGGTGCTTCCTCCAATACATCCCCGGTGTATCTAATTCTGTCTTGGTTTCTACCGCTCAGAAGTCCTGAACTAACACAGATGTGCTCTTGGTGTTTTCACTGAGTCTCCTGTCACTGATGCTGGATGTGGGCTGCCTCCTGGCCTGTGTCTTCCTTTCCTCCCTGCCCCCCAAAAACATTTCTCAGTTGTCCTGACCCAAAGATTATCTGTTATGGAGTGGACATCTCCCAAAGGACAAATTATTGCTCCTTTTTTTCTACCACCTGCTCAGATTATTTTTCTTTTAAGATTTTATTTATTTGTCAGAGAGAGAGAGAGCACACAGGTAGGCAGAGTGGCAGGCAGAGACAGAGAAGCAGGCTCCCCGCTGAGCAAGGAGCAGGATGTGAGACTTGATCACAGGACCCTGGGACCATGACCCGGTTAAGGCAGCTGCTTAACCGACTGAGACACCCAGGCATCCCTCAGATTTTTTATGTCTAAAACCTTGAGTTAAACTCCTTAAACCCTCCTTAGTAAACTACCTGCTCTCCTCAGTCTCTTTACTTGAAGTGCCTACTCTTTGTCATAGTGAATCCCTTGTGACTGAGAGACATCCTCAAATGTAGTGGTCGATCTTATTCTGCAGACATGTGCAGATCCAGACTTAACCATGGACTTGTAATGTCCCTCATGAGTCCAGCACTCGTTTCAGGGACTCATGTAATCTCGACAACGGTTCCCGTGAGGTATGGGCTATTGGTATCCCCTTTTTATAGGTGAGGAAATAAGGGAAGATAATTTAAATAACTTGACTGGGAACATACAGTTAGTAAATCCTATGAAAGCAGGATTTGAACCAAGGCCGTAAGTGGAAGAGAGAAAGGAATTGATAATTAGAAGAGGAGATTAGGTCAAAGGAGAGCCTCTTTTTGCAGCCACAATTCTGAACCTATTTTTCTTTTAAAATCTGGAACATGCATATGTTAGACCAAATGATTTTCTGCTTGCTCGTTCATTTATTTTTCTTGCTTGCTTGTTTGTGTGCATAATTATAGAGGGGGGAAAAAAAAGCACCCGCAGAGCTGCAGACTTCTCTGTGACTCTTTGTCTTTCTTGCTTCGTCCCCTCTCAGCTCTTCTGGGGTCAGAACTTAGAATACCACAGCTCCTGGATAGTCTTAGCTGCAGATATGCCAGCCTCTCCTAGAAGCCCTGATACTGAAGTAACCCAATCGATTTCTCTCTCTTATTCTTTGTTTTTAAACAAAGATAAAGAGGATATACAAACTCTTGTAAGACCCCGCACACCACAGAGCTGGGGCAGATGGATGTTTTTCTCATCTCAGTGTGTGGACACCATGTGTGAACCCTCTGGCAGTGGCACTTGTGTGGGTAGGGATGGGTCTGGAACAGTCTCAGTGAAGTCCCTTCATGTCACCAGCCTGAGGCCCTCCTGACACCCAGCATGTCGGAGCAGAGTTAGTTGGAGCCTGGAGGATTTGTGCAGGTGGGACAGAACAAAAGGACAGAACGAGCTGATCAGCTTTGAACGTGTAGGTGGCTAAATCAGGATTAACCTTTTTTGGCTTTTGTGCTGATGAGATTCAAAGAGCCCTGCACATTGTCCAGCTTACAAGCAGACTTTCTGCTAAATAAGATCTGTGTCATAAATAGTAGCCTAGATATGCACCACAGGTTAAAAAGTAATAATTCCCCAAATTGAAATCTGTATGTTAATTTCAAATTCTGTTTGAATTAACTGGAATGGTATTAGGGAAATAAAAACCTTTGTCAGTACGTTTTAAGCTTTGCCAGCAGGAAAGGCAAAACACTGCAGACATTTTTCCCACCCTCATTTTTCAATGTATCTGTGGAGGATGTCCTTTTTCTTCCCACAAAATAATTAAGTACTTGATGCCACTTGATTGTGCTTTGTGGACTATGTAGTAAGTGCCTAAAAGCATGTACCCAGATCAAGTCTCTGTAATTCTAGTAAGTGGCTAAGGCTGAATCCACTTTGGGGGATGTAATATTTGTAAAGTTTTGCTACATGCCAGGCACTTTCTTTTTTTGTAAACCTTTTCTCTTCTTCAAACATCCCATGTTCCAGTGAGGGCTCTGCCATCCAGAGATGTTAGGTAACTTCTCTGGGGCAGGTGGCAGAGCCAGCATTTAGATTAACACATTGTGACTTGAAATCCAGCGCTCTCTTCCCCCCATATGTTAGTGGATTTACTATGGAGTCTCTGCAGGAAAGGGTGAGATGCCGAGGGCTCTGGAAGCAGAAAAACCCATGATCAGTAGGCGTCTCTATGGCTACACTGGTTGTGTGACCCTCGGAAGCCTCTTAATCTCTCTCTCTCCCTTTTTCCTTATCTTTAACAAGGTGAGAATTTTTAACACTCCTTCAGTGATGACTGACGTGTAGTACTGACATAGCGTGGGTAAAACCTTGAGCCCGTCGCCTGGTTTGCACTCAGCTCTCCTGCACTGGTTCCCAGCTCTTTTTGTTGTTGGAGTTGTTCCCCATCTTAAAGTCAGGCCATTGGATGCTGTTGGCAGAGCAAGTAACAAGGAATAGATGCTTAAAATTGTCACCCTTTTTGAAGTAAGTTTCAAGCATCATGTTTTACCATATCTCCTCTTGTGGTGGAGGAGTGTATTATACACAAGCGAGGTTACATAAGAAAAGAGAAATAAAGTTGCTTCTGGGCTGATGGAGCCCTGATCAGTACCCACTAAAGGTAGGGCCTGGGGACTTAGTGGCCTTGGATCATGTCACCATCTGAACCCCCCTAAGCTTGCTCTATTATTTATGGGTTTTTTTGTTTTTTGTTTGTTTGTTTTTACCAGTTCTGCAGATCTCACTGGATCAGACCAGAAGTTTGGGGTTAAAGTTAAGAACACTGTAGTGCTAGGACTTGGATATTTGGTAAGCTAAGGTGTGGGATGAGATCTCAAGGGTAACGTAAAAGGTTTGCCTGCACTTCTCATGACCCCATGCCCTGTGCTGCGGGTTGGGCCGTTAGAGAAAACTGCTCTCTCACGAAGAGCTTGGAGTCTTTCACCTCTTGGAGGGGGCCTAGATGGACCCATCAAATTCCGATCTGTAGAAAAAAAAGCTATAGCCAATTTTCAAGCCATGTATAAATACCATAGGAGCTAATTTGAGTATGTAATAACTGTGCAGATAAGTCACTGCAGCATTTGTCTCGTCCCACACTCAGGCATCCATCCATCAGCAGAGTTGGCGAGTACATTGCCATGTGCACTTTTACTTCTCATTCCTATTAATGTTATTCTTAACTTTTCTCCAGCTTTGCCTTCTTTTGGTTATTCCAGCTACCTGTTGTCCTAGAATAGGCTGCAATTTTCATTTCCTGCAAAGTAGTTTTTTTTTCTTATAATCCCTCATATAGATGCCTACACAGTACATGCTGTTCATATAGAGAAAACTTGCAAATATATAATCGAACCATTTCCTGGCTTTATAAATGACATTCAGCTGGGGCAAAGGCAAATCATGCTTATAGTGTCCTTGGTCCTTTGAATCAAGCCATAGAATTTCCAGCACTGTCAATGCTGCCCAGTTGTAAATGGAGAAAGAATATAGCAGAATGTGCTTATTTGATTACATAAACATTTGGTTCTAGCCATATTGTACACATACCGTCATATGAAATATATCACACACAAAGGCTGAGGCTTTATTCTGTCTGTCCACTTTATTCATCTTCATTTTTTTGCTTGGAGGTTGGCTGTTGTGCACAGATTACTGTGAAAATGTGCATTAGCACCTAGGGAATCTGAGAAATGGCTTGGGCAGGTGTAGGCAGCTGATGCTGATTTGGGTTAACAGCCTCTTTCTGTCAGTGCCCACATTGTAGAGCTGATTGAAAGTAAGATTGTTCCATCACTCAGAGCTCATCATTTATGTGCACATTATATTTTGCGTAAGGATGTATGAATCTGGACAGAGATGTCTCCCAGTCAGCTTTTTTTTTTAAAAAGATTTATTTATTGATTTATTTGAGAGAGATAGAGTGTGCACACGTGGGGAGATTGAGGGGCAGAGGGAGAGAGAGGAAACTAAGCAGACTCTGTGCTGTGAACAGAGCCCCACAGGGAGCTCGATCTCATGACCCTGATCATGACCTGAGCTGAAACCAGGAGTTGCCACCTTACTGACTGTACAACCCAGACGCCCCCATGTGGATTTTCACCGGTGGCCAGGATGGAAATGATTGTTAACCTTTTTACACCTACAATTTTATATTGTTTGATTTGTTACATCAGACAAAGTACTTTTGAAAAAATCCAATAAAATGAAACCAAAGGCAAAATATGATGTTATAAGGAAAAGTTATGAACTAAATCAGTGCTTAAAATTTAATTTGCTTACAATTTGCCTGTGCATATTATGAAAGTGTATTCTGATTCAGTGGGTTTCAGATGGAGCCTGGTTGCTGCCATTCTAATAAGATTCAGGTGAAACCAATGCCATGGAGCAGTCCACAGATCATACTTGGAAGAGTAAGGGCTTATGATGGGAAATAGCTAACAAGACTTGGTCCTCATCGTGAAAAACAAGAAGGAAATAGTGTTGTTTTTTAGTTCTACATAAGTTCCTCCTACAAAAAGAGGGAAGTTTCCAGCAATTTCTCAAGCACAAATTAACTTGAAAATACTTCTTCAGACTAGAGAACCAGGTTATTGGGCGTTTGCTTCCTGGAGTTCAGTGCTTACACAGAGGAGGTAGGCCACCTAAGCAATTATACTGAAATCAGTCAAGATGTGTTTCCTCTAGAAATATTTGCTTTAGAAGAATTCATTGTGGCCTGTGACCTCAATTTATGTTCATGTTGTAGAAATAAGACTTAGAAGTCATGTGTGCCTGGTAGAAAGTAGTGCTGTTTGTAGGAAAGTGGGAGGCAGGGTGGCTTGAAAGCAAGTATGAGGTAAAAAAAAAAAAAGGGGGGCTCTTAAAGAGGGCTGGCATCCTGGTGAGAGGCTGAACTTGGACTAGACTTATGGATCCAGAAGAGTTGGGTGATGCAAAGAGCAAAGGTTGCCTCTTTAGATGCAGTTGTTTCTAGATGCTGACTCTTGGGTGCGTGAGAGAAGATGATCGTTAACTAGCTTCAGGTTTCATGCAGCCCAAGTGAGATTAGCCACTGATTAGCTAGGAATTGCTGACCAGGATCAGTTCTGTCCAGCAAAATCTCATTTTCCTCATCACATCCTCATATTCAATTACTCTGACTAAAATAAGTATTTGAGTTGTGTCTGCCAGATGGTCAGCTTCCTTTTGCTCTAGAAGAGCTGTTCATTTAAGTGGATTAGGGGGGAAATACTTGGTAGGAAACAAATAAATAAATGAATTACTTCTTATATCTTTGTGCTCTTATTTGAATGTTCCATATGGGAAATGGAAAAAGAAATACTGTTTAGGTCAAATACCTGGTTTTCTCCTAGCAGATTAGGCAGACAGTGGGCCCGACTATCTGTATCTTTGGATTTCACACAGCAAGCATGACTTATGGCTTGTTAAATTTGTGACTTACTTGGAGTATAGACTTGCTAGAAGTATTTTATCTATTGTCATTATTCACATGGGTAGCTTTTTATAAATATTATCATTCTCGTGTGATTTTACAGTGACTTTTCATTTAGGAACCCGTTGTTTTTCAGTGGGAGACAAAATGTAATTTGTATGAAATCTAGTGAGATGAAAGGACTCCTATAATGGAAACTGGATTTAAAGCAGTTTTGCAGAATTGTGTTCATGGTATTAGATTGAAGCCACTCGTAATACCATATGTAATTCATTATTACATTATTACTATTATGGCAATAGTCCAAAATAGAAGAAATGCATTTCCTACATTTCCAGTTACCGGAGATGAATTGGTGACAGTTTCATTCAACAACCCAATCAGGTCTGGGACCTATGATGGTATGAACAGGAAAGTATCAATATATGAGCATTTGTGAATTAATGCTAACCTTACTAAATCAGTGAATTCAGAGTTACCTGAATTTTCTTCAAAAATTTTGATTAACCATATTTAATGATTCTACTATTCAGACTTAGCCTCTTACATTAATTACAGGTGTGGAGTTTTGGAACGTGGAGGGGGTGAGATTGAGGATGGAGTAGACCCTAGGAGAACTGTCCAGAGGCTAAGCGTTCAGATCTGGAGACAGAATTCAGTTCCAGGTTCAGATCCCAGTTCTTTGATTACCATCTCTGTGATACCGGTGAGTTGCTTCATTGCATTTCTTCATCGTTAAAATGATAATCTAACATCTAACAGTTTCAGAACAATTACTAGGTGTGCAATATGCTTCACAAAGCTTGCCTTCTTTAATTACTACCAGTAGAAGCCACTTCACAGAGGTGTAGGGGCAGAGGGTAAATGAAACAGAAATGGCAGTGGCTGCCGATGATGGCTGTGATTTCTGTGGCTCTTCTCATCATGGTCTTCACCGCTATCTAGAATGAAGTCTACATGTAAAGGAGGAGACCCACTTGGCTTCTAATCAAGCAAAGTCCATTGCTGTTTACCAAAGCTAACAGTCTGTAAAGTGCTGATTGAGAGGTTCTTGGGTCTGTATTGGATATATTTGAAGGATGTAAATTATGCTTTTCATTCTTCAACAAGTAACTTAGAACTAAATGTCTCACAAACTTACTTATATAACTGCATTGTCCGGAATCTTCCTCAAATATCCACAGGTTTGTTACACATTTTGAGTCCTGAGATACTGATGTGTTTGACAATTACTTAGCAAGAATAATGCATATCTTCAAATTAATAAGCATTCATTGGTAAGAGTAAAGCTCCCTGGAGCTCATAAAGCATTTGGTTATGAACATTAACCCTCATATACAGTCTGATTACCTAAAATAAGCAAACTGTTTTGATGGTAGTAATAAAGATTAGCATAATCCTTAACATTCATTTCACAAATATTTGCTAGTGCTTCTGTATGGCAGGCACTATTGTAGGTGTTGGGGATTGAGCAGTGAATGTCACAGACAAAAATACCTGTATTCCAGGGGCACCTGGGTGGCTCAGTGGGTTAAGCCTCTGCCTTCAGCTCAGGTCGTGATCTCAGGGTCCTGGGATAGAGCCGTGCATTAGGCTCTCTGCTCAGCAGGGAGCCTGCTTCTCTATCTCTCTCTCTCTGCCTGCTTCTCTGCCTATTTGTGATTTCTGTCTGTCAAATAAATTAAAAAAAATCTGTATTCCAGAATTCACATTCTAGTGCAAGAGACAGACATGCAGACTGGTAGCAAATACATACATATGTACAAAGATATGTACAGACATATGTAGTGTGTGTGTGTGTGTGTGTGTGTGTATGAGAAGGGGAGAGCAGAGCTAGATGAGAAGGGCTAGAATTAAAAGTTTTGAACAGTGTCTGAGGAAGAACACCTCTGAGTGAGTACATTTGAACACTGATAAGCTCACTAATGTAGACTATTTGAGATATAGCTTTTGCTCATTGTCAAGATAAATGACACCCATGGTATACTTTGGGTATCCTGAATATTTACTGCTAGCTCTGTTTCCTGATGCATTCATACCCTGTGAATGGGAGTTAGCCAGGAGGAATTACCCATAAGGGGTAGATGACAGAGTCCCTAGTGGGACTTCCTATCTCTAACTCAGCAGCAGTGGCAGGCAGCCAGAACAGGACAGGGCTGAAGAAGGGGACTGAGGGCGCTTTGGCTCAGCTAGCACAGGGTGAAAATTTCAACCATCTAGAAGAATTCTTTTTCATTTTTATATTGGCCCTTCTTCCTTCCAAACTGTGTTGAGTTTTCTCCAGGGCTCCTTTCTCCCAGCTTTTTAGATTTGCCTGCTCCAGAGAGCCCTGGTTCATCTGCCACATGGGGCCTTTGAACTTTCTTGAACTGAGAAAGGTGGTGGGAAAGAGATGGCCAATGAACTCTGTCCGGCACTGTGACCATATATTCTTTTTTTTTTTTTTAATAATTTTTATTTTTTATAAACATATTTTTATCCCCAGGGGTACATGTCTGTGAATCGCCAGGTTTACACACTTCACAGCACTAACCATAGCACATACCCTCCCCAATGTCCATTACCCCCACTCCCCTTTCCCGACCCCCTCCCCCCAGCAACCCTCAGTTTGTTTTGTGAGATTAAGAGTCACTTATGGTTTGTCTCCCTCCCAATCCCATCTTGTTTCTTTTCTTCTTTTTCTACCCCCCTAGTCCCCCATGTTGCATCTCCACTTTCTCATATCAGGGATATATGATAGTTGTCTTTCTCTGATTGACTTATTTCACTAAGCATGATACCCTCTAGTTCCATCTACGTCATTGCGAATGGCAAGATTTCATTTCTTTTGATGGCTGCATAGTATTCCATCGTGTATATATACCACATCTCCTTTATCCATTCATCTGTTGATGGACATCTAGGCTCTTTCCATAGTTTGGCTATTGTAGACATTGCTGCTATAAACATTCGGGTGTACGTGCCCCTTCGGATCACTACGTTTGTATCTTTAGGGTAAATACCCAGTAGTGCAATTGCTGGGTCATAAGGTAGTTCTATTTTCAACTTTTTGAGGAACCTCCACGCTGTTTTCCAGAGCGGTTGCACCAGCTTGCATTCCCACCAACAGTGTAGGAGGGGTCTCCTTTCTCCGCATCCTCGCCAGCATCTGTCATTTCCTGACTTGTTAATTTTAGCCATTCTGACTGGTGTGAGGTGATATCTCATTGTGGTTTTAATTTGTATTTCCCTGATGCCGAGTGATGTGGAGCACTTTTTCATGTGTCTGTTGGCCATCTGGATGTCTTCTTTGCAGAAATGTCTGTTCATGTGACCATATATTCTACCTCCTCAGGAATTAACCCAGGATGGCTGGCTGTACTTAAATTGTATGTTTATTCTACTTTTTTAATGTCCCATCTTAGTAAGCATTTTACCTTTGTTTTGTTATATCACATTTTGGGACTTCTGAAATCAGAACAGTTAACAACTGGTAGATGTTCTGTCTTCATTTTAGAAAAAAAAAGATTCATAATTCCTGACAAATATATGTGTATATATTTCAAGTTTAGTTCTTTTAATTAAGTTCTGAATATAAAGTAAGTCTAATTTAAGAGAGGGGAAAGGGATGGGAGGAAGGACTATGGTTTCTCTGAGGTATCTTTGAGCACAGTGGTCAAGAAAGAATTCTTGAGATGTTTCACAGTGCAAGAAAGTGTTTTTAATATAGCACAGGGACAGGACCCATGGACAGAATGAACTCCATCGTGATTGGAGGGAGTGACTGATTACATAGGGTTTTCTATCTTATGGAGATGAAGGTGATGTTAGGGCTCTAGGAAATTGTGTCTGTAGGTTCCTGTAGATCTGATGAATAAGATTGTGTTTTTCTTATGAATCGTTAAGACATTTACAGACTGTAAGAGGAGTTTCATGTCCTGTGTGACTGTGATCTTTATCAGTCGACCATTTGTTTCTCTGCTACCTTTGTTCTTAGTTAGTCACAAGGGCCTGTGGAATGTTGTACATACCCCACTCTGGGGGGAGTGCGAGAGGGGGTGCTGTCAGCTCTGGCGCACCCTTGGCTTGCCTTTTGCTCTGTCTTCAGCTTCCATTCTTCCCTCTTCTCCCGCTGTGAAGTACATAAGTTACCCTATGAAAGACTCTGGGTCTTTCCTGTTGCTGACTTAACAGTCTCAAGGGGTTAAAATTTTTATACCCATACACATACCCCAAACTATATCACTTAGTAAGGCTTTTAAATATGGAATTAATTTTAGAATCTCTTCAGTGTTTTCTTTTTTTTAAGTAATTATTTTTATTAACATATAATGTATTATTTGCCTCAGGGATGGTTTGTAAACGATCAGGCTTACAGATTTCACAGCACTCACCATAGCACATAACCTCCCCAATGTCATAACCCAACCACCATCTCCACACCCCCTCCCCCCAGAAACTCTCAGGTTTTTTTTGTGAGATCAAGATTTTGGTTTGTCTTATGGTTTATGTCTTATGGTATCTCTTATGGTTTGTCTCCCTCCCAATCCCATCTTGTTTTATATTTTCCTTCCCTCCCCCCCTAACCCCCCACTCTGCCTCTCAAATTCCTCATATCAGGAAGATCATATGATAATTGTCTTTCTCTGATTGACTTATTTTGCTCAGCATAATACCCTCTAGTCCCATCCACGTCATTGCAAATGGCAAGATTTCATTTCTTCTGATGGCTACTTAGTATTCCATTGTATATATATACCACATCTTCTTTATCCATTCATCTGTTGATGGACATCTAGGTTCTTTCCATAGTTTGGCTATTGTGGACATTGCTGCTATAAACATTCAGATGCACATGCCCCTTTGGATCACTACATTTGTATCTTTAGGGTAAATACCCAGTTGTGTGATTCCTGGGTCACAAGGTAGCTCTATTTTCAACCTTTTGAGGAACCTCCATGCTGTTTTCCAGAGTGGCTGCACCAGCTTGCATTCCCACCGATAGTATAGGAGGGTTCCCCTTTCTCCGCATCCTCACCAACATCTGTCGTTTCCTGACTTGTTAATTTTAGCCACTCTGACTGGTGTGAGGTAGTATCTCATTGTGGGTTTTTTTTTTTAATATTTTATTTTTTTATTTCTTTTCAGCGTAACAGAGTTCATAGTTTTACACCACACCCAGTGCTCCATGCAATGCGTGCCCTCCACAGTACCCACCACCTGGCTCCCCCAACCTCCCACCCCCCGCCCGTTCAAAACCCTCAGGTTGTTTTTCAGAGTCCATAGTCTCTCATGGTTCATCTCATTGTGGTTTTGATTTGTATTTCCCTTTTGCTGAGTGACATTGAGCACTTTTTCATATGTCTGTTGGCCATCTGAATGTCTTAGCAGAAATGTCTGTTCATGTCCTCTGCCCATTTCTTGACTGGATTATTTGTTCTTTGGGTGTGGAGTTTGATAAGTTCTTTATAGATTTTGGATACTAGCCCTTTATCTGATAAGTCATTTGCAAATATCTTCTCCCATTCTGTCTTGTGTTTTAGTTTTGTTGACTGTTTCTTTTGCTGTATAAAAGCTTTCGATCTTGATGAAGTCCCAATAGTTCATTTTTGCCCTTGCTTCCCTTGCCTTTGACAATGTTTCTAGGAAGAAGTTGATGGCTTCTTAGTATTCATATATATATATATATATATATATATATATATATATTTGGCACATCTTCAAGACCTCAGACCTTGTGGCTAAGGTCGAAGAGGTTGCTGCCTGTGTTCTCCTCAAGGATTTTGCTGGATTCCTTTCTCAGATTGAGGTCTTTCATCCATTTTGAGGCTTTTTTTGTGGGTCTTGTAAAGAAATGGTCCAGTTTCATTCTTCTGCTTGTGGCTGTCCAATTTTCCCAATACCATTTGTTAAAGAGTCTGTCTTTTTTCCATTGGACATTCTTTCCTATTTTGACGAAGATTGGTTGACCATAGAGTTGAGGGTCTATTTCTGGGCTCTCTATTTTGTTCCATTGATCTATGTGTCTGTTTTTGTGTCAGTACTATACTGTCTTGATGATGACAGCTTTGTAATAGAGCTTGAAGTCTGGAATTGTGATGCCACCAACTTTGGCTTTCTTTTTCAACATTCCCCTGGTTATTCGGGGTCTTTTCTGGTTCCATATAAATTTTAGGATTATTTGTTCCATTTCTTTGAAAAACACTGATGATATTTTGATAGGGATTGCATTAAATGTGTAGATTGCTTTAGGTAGCATAGTCATTTTCACAGTATTTATTCTTCTAATCCATGAGCATGGGATGTTTTTCCATTTCTTTGTGTCTTCCTCAATTTCTTTCATGATACTTTATTGTTTTCTGAGTCCAATAAACCTAACCAAAGAGATTAGGTTTATTCCCAAGTATCTTATAGTTTTGGGTACAATTGTAAATAGGATTGACTCCTTAATTTCTCTTTCTTATGTCTTGCTGTTGGTGTATAGAAATGAAATTGATTTCTATTCATTGATTTTGTATCCTGACACTTTATTGAATCCTGTATGAGTTCTAGGAGTTTTGGAGTGGAGTCTTTTGGGTTTTCCATTTAAAGTATCGTATCATTTGCAAAGAGCGAGAGTTTGACTTCTTCTTTGCTATTCAAATATCTTTTCTTTTTGTTGTCTGATTGCTGAGTCTAGGACTTCTAGTACTGTGTTGAATAACAGTGGTGATAGTGGACATCCCTGCTGTGTTCCTGACCTTAGCAAAAAGCTCTCAGTTTTTCCCCATTGAAAATGATATTTGCTGTAGGTTTTTCATAGATAGCTTTGATGGTATTGAGATATGTACACTTTATCCCTACACTGTGAAGAGTTTTGATCAAGAAAGGATGTTGTACTTTGTCAAATGCTTTTTCTGCATGTCTCGAGAGTATCATATGGGTCTTGTTCTTTCCTTTTTTTTTTTTAAAGATTTTATTTATTTGACAGAGCTCACAAGTAGGCAGAGAGGCAGGCAGAGAGAGGGGGTGGGGAAGCAGGCTCCCCGCTGAGCAGAAAGCCTGATATGAGGCTCGATCCCAGGACCCTGAGATCATGATCTGAGCCAAAAGCAGAGGCTTACCCCACTGAGCCATCCAGGCACCCCTGTTCTTGTTCTTTCTTTTATTAATGTATTGTATCACGTTGATTGATTTGTGGATATTGAACCAACCTTGTAGCCCAGGAATAAATGCCATTTGGTTGTGGTGAATAATCCTTTTAATGTACTGTTGGATCCTATTGGCTAGTATTTTGGTGAGAATTTTTGCATCTGTGTTCATCAAGGATATATTGGTCTGTAATTCTCCTTTTTGGTGGGTTCTTTGTCTGGTTAGGGGATCAAGGTAATGCTGGCCTCATAAAGTGAGTTTGGAAGTTTTCCTTCCATTTCTATTTTATGGAACAGTTTCAAGAGAATAGGTATTAATTCTTTAAATATTTGGTAGAATTCCCCTAGAAAGCCATCTGGCCCTGGGTTCTTGTTTGTTGGGAGATTTTTGATGACCATTTCAATCTCCTTACTGGTTAAGAGTCTGTTCAGGTTTTGTTTCTTCCTGGTTCCATTTTGGTAGTTTGTATATCTCTAGGAATGCATCTCTTTCTTCCAGATTGTCAGATACATTGGCATACATTTGCTCATAATATGTTCTTATAGTTGTTTGTCTTTCTTTGGTTTTGGTTGTGATCTCTCCTCTTTCATTCGTGATTTTATTAATTTGGGTTATTTCTATTTTGATAAGTCTGGCCAGGGGTTTATTAATCTTATTAATTCTTTCAAAGAACCAGCTCCTAGTTTGATTGATTTGTTTTACTGTTTTTTTTTTTCTATTTCAATAATTTCTGCTCTGATGTTTATTATTTCTCTTCTCCTGCTGGGTTTAGGCTTTCTTTGCTGTTCTTTCTCCAGCTCCTTTACGTGTAGGGTTAGGTTGTGTACTTGAGACCTTTCTTGTTTCTTGAGAAAGGCTTATATTGCTATATACTTTCCTCTCAGGACCGCCTTTGCTGTGTCCCAAAGATTTTGAACTGTTGTGTTTTCATTTTCATTTGTTTCCTTGAATTTTCCCATTCTTCTTTAATTTCCTGGTTGACTCTTTCATTCTTTAGTAGGATGCTCTTTAGCCTCCATGTATTTGAGTTCTTTCCAACTTTCCTCTTGTGATTGAATTTTAGCTTCATAGCATTGTGGTCTGAAAATATGCAGGGAATGATCCCAATCTTTTGGTACCATTTGAGACCTCATTTATGACCCAGGATGCGATCTGTTCTGGACATGTTCCATGTACACTAGAGAAGAATGTGTATTCTATTGCTTTGGGATGGAATGTTCTGAATATATCTGTGATGCATCTGTGATGCCTGTCTAGTCCAGTGTGTCATTTAAAGCCTTCATTTCCATGTTGATCTTTTGCTTGGATGATATTTCCATTTCAGTGAGGGTGGTGTTAAAGTCCCCTACTATTATTGTATTATTGTTGGTTTGTTCATTTGATTTTGTTATTAATTAGTTTATATAATTTGCTGCTCCCATGTTAGGGGCACATTTACAATTGTTAGATCTTCCTGTTTGGACAGACCCTTTACATATGGTATAATGTCTTTCCTCCTCTCTTATTATAGTCTTTGGCTTAAAATCTAATTTTTTCTGATATAAGGATTGCACCCCAGCTTTCTTCTGATGTCCATTAGCATGGTAAATTGTTCCCCTCCACCCCAGTTCAAATCTGTAGGCATCTTTGGGTCTAAAATGAGTTTCTTTTAGAGAGCATATTGATGGGTCTTATTTTTTTTTTTTATCCATTCTGATACCATGTGTCTTTTGATTGGGGCATTTAGCCCATTTACATTCAGGGTAACTATTGAAAGATAGCAATTTAGTGCCACTGTGTTGCCTGTAAGGTGACTGTTACTGTATATTATCTCTGTTCCTTGCTGGTCTACTACTTTTAGGTTCTCTCTTTGCTTAGAGAACCCCTTTCAATATTTCCTGTAGGGCTTGTTTTGTGTTTGCAAATTCTTTTAATTTTTGTTTGTCCTGGATGCTTTTTATCTCTCCTTCTATTTTCAGTGATATCATACCTGGATATAGTATTCTTGGCTGCATATTTTTCTCATTTATTGCTCTGAATATATCATGCCAGTTCTTTCTGGCCTGCCAGGTCTCTGTGGATAAGTCTGCTGCCAGCCCAATATTTCTACCATTGTATGTTACAGACTTCTTGTCCCAAGCAGCTTTCAAGATTTTCTTTTTGTCACTAAGACTTGTAAGTTTTACTATTAGATGACAGGGTATGGACCTATTTTTATTGATAATGAGGGCAGTTCTCTGTGCCTCCTGGATTTTGATGCTTGTTCCCTTTGCTGTATTAGGGAAATTCTCTACTATAATTCGCTCCAATATACCTCTGCCCCCCCTCTCTCTTTCTTCTTCTTCTGGAGTCCCCATTATTCTAATACTGTTTTGTCTTAGGGTATCTCTTATCTCTTGAATTCTCTCCTTGTGATCTAGTAGTTGTTTGTCTCTCTTTTGCTCAGCTTCTTTATTTTCTGTCATTTGGTCTTCTATATCACTAATTCTCTCTTCTGCCTCATTTATCCTAGCAGTAAGAGGGTCTGTTTTTGATTGCACTTCATTAATAGCTTTTTTGATTTCAACTTGGTTAGATTTAAGTTCTTTAATTACTCCAGAAAGGAATTTTATTTCTCCAGAAAGGGATTCTCTAATATCTTCCATGCCTTTTTTGAGCCCAGCTAGCACCTTGAGAATCATCATTCTGGACTGTAGTTCTTACATATTACCAGTGTCTGTATTGATGAGGTCCCTAGCCATTGGTACTGCCTGTTATTCTTTTTTTTTTTTTGTGGTGCATTTTTCCACCTTGTAATTTTGTCGAGATAAGAATAGATGAATGAGAGAATAAAATACTAAAAGGTGACAAACACCCCAGAAACATATAAACTAACCAAAGCAGAAGAGTTCCAAAAGTGGGGGGAGAAGAAAGGGGGAAAAAAGAAATAAAAATTAAATAAAAAGTAAAAAATTATATATATATATAT
>PISX010022881.1:0-31069 GCA_004024625.1 Mellivora capensis
CAAGGAGTATGGGCCCCGCCCTTTGGGCACCTTTTGGGCACCAATTCTGACCAAGGTGACAGGCTGGTTCAAATGTCTACTATAGGGTAGATTGTAATATAATTGGTCACTTATGTATGACCTAGCATGACTGTGGAGTTTCCTCTGTGTGTTACAATCTCATTGGCCATCGCCCGTAAAAGCTAGTCTGTGAAACAGAGAGAGGTCGCCCTCTCCTGTAAGAGGTGCGGCCCCGAACCTTGATTCTTGATGCGTGGCGGCGCGAAATAAAGCTTTGCTTGACCTTCACTTTGTATCAGTCTTGCTCCTTTTATCACGGACCCATTACTGGGGGGCCTAACAAGTAGTTGTGCCACTGCTTTTTGTCCCACCCACCAGGCAGTGCTCTCCCCCGCCTGTGCCTGGGCTCTGAAAGGCCGCCCTCCCTCCAGGGCTCAGTGTCACCCCCGCAGGACTTCCCCAGGCAGCCACCGCTGGTCAGTGGTTGTTCCCTAAGGAAATGTTCACTCAGGGAACAGCTTCCTGGAGGTGGTGGGATTTGGGCCTTGCAACCTGGGGAGGATTTCGGTGGGGGGGTGGGGGGGGAGGGGAGGCTGAGGTTGCGAACGTCCCTGAGCTCTGCATCCATCCGATCTGGGCTCCCGCCCAGTGAGGGCAACAGCAGTAGAGGAAGCGGCTCAAGCGGGTCTGAGTCAGGTCTGGAGATTGGTCCATGGGATCCGAGTGAAGGTCACCGGGTTGACAAGGTGGTCGTCGGGCTGGGAGCAGTGAACGGATAGACTCGGAGACCCTGCTCTCCTGGGTTTTCAGTCGTGGGCGGGAGGACCGTCCGCCCAAGAGGCGGGTTTGGGGTCTGCCTCACGCGGGATTAAAGGCGCTGGAACGGGCCGCGGGCTCGTGTGGCCTCAGGACGGCGGCTCTGGGCCACAGCTCTGTTCTGACCACACCTTAGACCAAAAAAAGGCCCCAGCACGGGCCCTCGGCTCAAAGCCTGGTTCACCAAGCTCCTCTCGCCCCGCGTTCAAGCGTGGCACAGGCCAGGGCAAGAGGCAAAGCGTTCCGCTCGCCGCAGCATCCCGCCTCCTTTCCACTCTGAAGCTACAGAAGCGAGGCTTTGCGGAAAGAGACGCCCGAGTCAGGGGAGCGACAGGAGCAGCAGGAGCAGGACGAAGGCCCGAGGTGGTCACAGGGGAAGCCCTTGGGGTTTCAGGACAGGCTGGAGATGAAAGAGAAGAGCCACGGGGGGCTGTACCTCCGGCTCAAGCCGCTGGAAGCCCCTTGCCCTCGTGGAGGTCGGGGCGGGGGCGCTGCAGAGGGCAGTTTGGGGCACGTTTGTGACGGGCGTCCGAGACGGGGCGGGGGGGGGGGCGCAGCTGGACATGAAGCCGCGGGCAGGAAGGAGGCCTGAGCTAGAGCCAGCAGAGGAGGCGAGCTGCGCCAGGCTCTCACCTTCTCACCCCTGCTGGCTTCCCCCAAACTCCTGCACATTCCCCCACGCCTTAGCTGGAAGGAGGGACCCCTGGTTCTTCCCTCTCCTGCCCCTCATGCTTCCAGGGCCTGCCCAGGTGGCTACTGAGAAACAGGGCTGGGGACGGACCCTGAGCTGCTGCCCCGCTCCCGGGCGGCACAGTTTCTGGTACGGGGAGGGCTTTGTCGCGCAAGGGAGGGGGTCCATTGCCCTGGGTTTGCCAAGCCGAGACAGAAGAGGAAGTGGGGCAGGGGTGTGGAGAACACCGAGCCCAGCGGCTCCCCGGGCCGCTCACACATGAAAACTTCCTGCGATGAGAACGAGAACGGAAGCACAGGTGCTGTCCCCGCCACGAGCCCTCCCAGAGGGGGGCCAGAGGGAAGCCATGGACCGGCCCCGGGCCCCAGTCCTGCTGTCGGTGCTGCTGACGTTCTGCATCACTGCTGGTGAGTTGGGGGCAAGGAGAGAAGCGGAAGACGTGGGGGTAGGGGGGAGGCCTGGCCCTGGGGCCCTCCTATGTCTGTATCCCGCAGGGACTCCTGAAGTGTGGGTGCAGGTTCGGATGGAGGCCACCGCGTCCCCGTCCTTCACCGTCCGCTGCGGATTCCTGGGCTCTGGCTCCGTCTCCCTGGTGACTGTGAGCTCGGGGGGGCCTGATGGCGCCGGAGGGACTAGGCTGGCTGTTTTGCACCCAGAATTCGGCATCCAGCAGTGGTCCCCGGCCCGCCGGGCCCACTGGGAAACCAAAACCAGCATCTCCCTCGCTGTGGAAGAAGGGTCTGAGGGGAGAAGCCCCGGTGCTAACACCACCTTCTGCTGCAAGTTTGTTTCCTTTCCTGAGGGCTCCCAGGAGGCCTGCGGGAGCCTCTTCCTCAGCACAGACCAAGGTGGGGTGGAGGAGAGGGACCAGGGGGGCCGGAGAGGGACCAGGGGGGCCGGGGAGGGACGCTGGGGCTCCAGCCGCCCGTCTGGTGCGCCTCTTTGTACCCAGGGCTCCCCGCCCCAACGCCAGCTCCCATGCTGCGGGCTGACCTGGCCGGGATCTTCGGGGCGTCGGGGCTCCTCCTCTTTGGCTGTGTCTACCTCCTCCACCTCCTGCATCGGCAGAGGCACTGGTGAGCCCCGACCCCGTCGGGCCCAGCCTAAACCCCGCAGCGGCAGGCCAGCCCCCTGCTCCGCTGCTAACCCTCTCCCTCTGCCAGGTCGGTCAGGAAGGCCCAGCCGCCCCGCACCAGCCCCCAGCCACAGGCGCGAGCCAGGGTGAGGACTGGGGACCAGAGAGGCCGCAGCCGGGGGAGGACAGGTCCTGGGAGGCAGAGCCTGACTTGGGCCTCCTTCCCCGGCACCCCTGCAGGCGGCCGGTCAAGCCCCCCTGGTCTGTCTGCGCGCCCCCTGCACCGCCGTCACCGCCAGCCGCTACTGCCCGGCCACTCTGGACCTGGTCCTCCCGCCCCAGCCGCTGGCCCGCTGGGCGCCCCTGCCCGGCTCGACTCGCAGCAGCTTCGTCTCCATGGAGAACGGACTTTATGCTCAGGCCGGAGACAGGCCTTTCCAAGCTGGCCCCAACCTCGTCCCTTTCCCTGACTCTCCGGGGCATAGGGCCACGGAGGGGCATTTAGGAGTTCGATGAGAGGGACCCCAAGCCCACTTGGGCCTCCTCTCCGACCTCTGGGACCCCCTTCCGGGATCTGTGTCCCCGGGGGGCTTATCGTCTTTGCACATCTGGTTTTAGTCTCAGGCCTGCAGAAGTGTCTCCACACACGCCCGGCCCAGGCCCCCTTGCTGCGGATGTGGTCAGCACGTGTGGGCACGTGTGTATCTATGTGAGGTGACAAAAATCCCATCCCAGGTCGTTTCCTGTTTTCAAGTCCCCAGCCCTCACAGGTGATGAGGATAACGAAGTAAAAAAAGGTGGTTTCTGACTGGGGCCTCGGCTGGACCTTTTCTTGTTTTAGGGGTGGAGAAGTCAGAGGCAGTTTTGGACCCCTGGGGGCAGGGGCCAGGTAGGACTTCGATGGCAACAGGGCCTCAGGATGTGAGCTCTCACCTGCCCACCGCCCACCCTGGCCGGGGTGTTCCCGGCCCGGGGGAGTCCTGGCCCTGTAGACCTTGTGAGGGACACCAGGGGCTGATGGCAGAAGGATCCCTACTCAAATCTGGCCACATGCTAGGAGAGCAGCAAGGGCTCCTGGGTCTTCAACCCAGGAAGAGCAGCCCTGTGGCACCCATGTCCGGCTCTCTGAGATGGTCCGTGGACGGGGTCCCGGCGCCTGCCTCCCACAGAATTCACCGGCGGGCAACACCCCTCGTGTTTGCTCACGGTAGCTTCCTCCGGCTCCGGTTACTAGGGCACCAGCACTATTCCCCACGGGTTGCTTGGGGGGTAGGTAGAGGCCCGGTGAACACAGGGACTGCACACATACCCCTACCCACTCATCTTCCCCCCCGGGGAGCCAGTCCTTGGGCAGACAGGGCCGCAGCCTGCGCCCCATCGTACCTTCGCCCCAGGAGAATGTGGGGACAGCGGTGTAAGCGGCGAGCCCCCATGGGAACATAGCAGATTCTGGGGCGAGGGGTGCAGAATGGTCCTGGAGCCAGGCTCAGAGCGCACCCCCAACCAGGATGTACGCTAGCATGAGGGAGGGGACGCCTGTCACTCCATCCCTTCTTTGGTTCTGCTTGTGGGACATCCCGGGCAGTGCCACCGGCCAAGCCAGGAAGTACCCCCTCTGCCTGGCTGAGGGAGGGGGCTGCCCGGAGCCTGGGTCCAACCACAGAACCTTTCGGGAACCCAGCTCACTCTTCCAGGCTGTGCTAATGTGGCCTTCCCAAGACCCAGCACTGCCCGGCCACCAGCTCTACCCGCACTGGGGAGGCCCAGCAGAGCGAGGCAGTGGTTACAGGCCTGGCTCCCTCAGCGAGGGATCATCCTCGGGCTCTCAGAAGTGCTCAGCACTGGCCTAATCCGCTCGGTGGTCCCTGCAGGGCCGGGGGCTCCAGAGAGAGGTGGGGGTTTGCGGAGGTCCCTGGGGAGGGTCAGGGAGATGTGAGGGAGGGAGTAGATCAGGGCCCAGGTGCCTTAGGACCGTGTCAGGACCAGGGACAGGGGTGCGGGCACCGAGGGGCTTGCAGGGCCTTGGGGCGGGGGGGGGGGGCTCCCCGGCGAACCCTCAAACCCTAGCTTCTCTAGGAAGGGAATGTCTGTAAGACAAAGGAGGGAGCACTGAGGGAGCCCTGGCCTGAACCCGACGCCACCCCTGGGCCCCCTGCCCAGCTTGGAGTCAGGGAGCACCCCCGACCCGAGCGGGTCTTCCACAAGCTCAGAGCCACCGCCAGCCTGGTCCCTGCGGTACGTGAAACCCAGAACCCCGGGAGCCAGAAGCGTCCACGCCGGCCTGCCCCGCACTGGCCAGCCCCTCGCCCCGGAACCGGCAGCGGCACTGAGGGCCCAGCTGGGCGAGCGGAGTTGCGGCCCCACAGCCACCCTTCTCGATTACGGTCTCTTCTACTTACTGGACGCATGTGGCAGCTGAGGCCCGAGAGAGAGGATTCGCTCGCTGTGGAGGGGCCCGGCCAGGCGGCAAACCGTGAGCTGTTTCCAGGGTCCCTCTGCAGAGGATACCAGACCCTCTTGAGAGAACAGCATCTTCGCAGTCTGGCCGGGGCAGGCGTCCTGGGGAAAGGATGGAGCGACCCCCACCCCTCCGCACCGGGTCCCCCAGCACCGCAGCTGGCCCAACCCCCCACCCCGGACCCCAGCTGGCTCCTCCCCGAGTGGCCCTCGGGATGCTCTGCCCCGGGGCTACCTCTGCCCTTGGCAGTTGCTGCTTCGAGACTCCGCCCCACCCCAAAGGGGTGTGGTGACCGCAGGATCTGTGGTCACAACTTTCTTTCCAACAGGGCCCATCAGTTTACATCTGAAGGGTCAAGGTTTTACTGGACGGGTAGAGAATCACCTTATCTTAAAGGACAGCCAGCGAGCCGAGCCCCTCGAGGTCCGGGAAAGCTTCCAAATTCCTTAGAGACCTGCACTACCTCCAGCCCCCCTGAGGAAGGAGTAGTGATCAGTCACTCCTCACAATCCCCAGTGCACCTCTTCTGCCCACAGGTCCTGTCCCAGGGCTATAATAAAAATGTTTTGCACCAAAAACATCTTGAATTCTTTCTTAAGCGTTCGCCTGGCAGCCCCACATCACTAGTACCCCAACCCCCCGCGCGGCCACTGTCCACACAGACCGTCCCGGCCTCTCTCGGTTCCACACCCTCGGCAACCCCCTTTCTGGACGGACCCCTGGCCTGGGGAGCCAAGGTGCCTGGCAGGTGCTTCCCTTCTAGGGACCAGTGGGAAGAGTCGAGCGCCCAGAAGGCATGCTGGGACCTGGACACCACCTCCCAGGAAGGCTTAAACCCTTGCAGGGGTCTCTGCAGGGCGCTGAACGACATGGCCTCACCCCGGCTGGGTCGGGGTGTCCATCCTGTTCACACGGACTTCTACAGTACATGGTGGGGGCCTGGGGCCTTGAGAGCAGAAACAGGGCTGAGGCGCGTCGGAGGGCTTGGCCAGTGGGGCAGGTAGAAGGCCTTGGCCTGTTCTCTGGGCCTCTCCCAGGCGCTATGGGAGAGTAACTCCTCAATGAGAAGCCGCAGGCTGTGACCCGGCTCCCGGCATAGGGACACACAAATGCACAGGGCACTAGGTGTGCCGGGCTAGCCCAGGGCAGGGGGAGGCTCTCCAACTTCAAGTTCTGGGCAAACCCTGCTAAGGGGGACTAGTGACAGCTGGAGTGTCCACATCAGGGCCCTCAGACTGCCTCGTTTCAACACCTGTGAAACAAATCTGAAATCTGGGCTGTTTGGAGAAAAAGTAAACAGACATTACAAATATTAAAAGATGACAGTGGTGTGAGAAGGCATGATGGGGCCTCTCTGAGTCCATGACACTTAAAATAGAACCTAAAGCTGCGTGGGAGCTCTTTAGGCAAGGACTGTGCAGAGACCACGCCAGGCAGGCAGGGAAAGACGTGTCCCACAGCCCCGGGATAAAAGGAGCCTGGCCTGGCAAGGGCCCCAAGTAGGTCAGTGCGTGTGAAACAGGGCGAGGGAGGGAGTAGACAAAGCGCCTGGAAGGAGTGTGGATTTTATCAGAAGGGCGGGAGTCAGATCAGATCAGATATCCTTAAAAAGGGAGCCTCTGGGGAGGGGGAGAGAACACTGGTCAAGAAGTCGGGAGAACTGGGGAGCTACTGCAACGGTCCGGGTGGGAGATGGAGTGTCCAGAGCAAGGACAGCGGAATGGATGGAGAGCAGCAGGGGATTCCAAATGTGTTCTAGAGGCACAGTTGTTCCTGGCTGTGGGGAGAGGGAATGAGGATGGTCTCAGGGGTTACGGCCAGTTTTCTTGCCGTATGAACCATTACGTAAGAGATTACATATGAGCTCATATTACGTATGAGCCATTATGTAAGAGAAATGCCACGTACTTCAGTGGAAGACTGAAAGGAGCATTTCCAGGGAAGGGGTGACAAGGGGCCAAGAAGAGAGAGCTTGGGTTGAGATGCCAGACACACAAAGTGAGGTACATACAGCCTACTGATGCCTCCTCGGGGCCCAGGCAGCTCTCAGGAAGGGGCCAGAGCTGTGCGCAAAATCTTGATGAGAGAAAGCAAAGTCCCAAGTAAACGGAGCCATAGACGATGTTTATAAACCAAAAGGCTCATTGTTAAAAGGTCTATTCTCTCCCCCACCAGATGATCTACAGAATCAGAGCTTTCTTAATTCTCTGTAGACACGGACCAGCTGACTTTAAAATTTACGCGGAAAAACTAAATTACCCAGAAAAGCCAAAACAATTTTGGAAAAACAAAGTTGGAGGATTCACGCTACTGGATTCAAACTTAAGTAAACCTAAAGAAATCAGGACAATTGTATGTTCTAAAAACTTAAACTAGATCGTGGACCTAATGTTAAACCTAAAACTATAAAACTTCCAAAAGAGGGACGCCTGGGTGGCTCAGTGGGTTAAGCGGCTGCCTTCGGCTCAGGTCATGATCCAAGCATCCTGGGATCGAGTCCCACATCGGGCTCCTTGCTCAGCAGAGCCTGCTTCTGCCTTTGCCTCTGCCTGCCACTCTGTCTGCCTGTGCTCGCTCGCTCTCTGACAAATTTTTAAAAGTTAAAAAAAAAAAAAAAAAAAATTCCAGAAGAAAAAACAGGGGAAAACCTTTGTGACTCTAAATCGGGCAAAAATCTGTAAGATTCAACACCGAAGCCATGATCCATAAGAGAATATATTGATAAACCAGCTTCAACAAAATTAACAACTTCTGCTCTTTGAAAGATACTACTAAGAAAATAAAAAATAAAACCTACAGACTGGAACAAAATGCTTTGCCAAACATACATCTGATGAAAGACATGTAACCACAACATATAAAGAACTCACCAGGGGCGCCTGGGGGGCTCAGTGGGTTAAAGCCTCTGCCTTCAGCTCAGGTCATGATCTCAGGGTCCTGGGATCGAGCCCCGTGTCAGGCTCTCTGCTCAGCAGGGAGCCTGCTTCTCCCTCTCTCTCTGCCTGCCTCTTTGCCTGTGATCTCTGTCAAATAAATAAATAAAATCTTAAAAAAGAACTCACCATACTCAATAACCAAAATCTCAACTTTTAAAAACTGGACAAAAAATTTGAAGAGATACTTCATCAAAGAAGAGATACAGGGGCACCTGGGTTTCTCAGTCATTAAGCGTCTGCCTTTGGCTCAGGTCTTGATCCCGGGGTCCTGGGATCCAGTCCCGGCATTGGGCTCCCTGCTCAGTGGGGAGCCTGCTTCTCCCTCTCCCACTCCCCCTGCTTGTGTTCCCTCTCTCGCTGTCTCTGTCAAATAGAATTTTTAAAAATTTTTTAAAGATTTTATTTGACATACAGAGATCACAAGTAGGCAGAGAGGCAGGCAGAGAGAGAGGGGGAAGCAGGCTCCCTGCTGAGCAGAGAGCCCAATGCGGGGCTCGATGCCAGGACTCTGGGATCATGACCTGAGCTGAAGGCAGAGGCTTAACCCACTGAGCCACCCAGGCGCCCCTAATAAATAGAATCTTAAAAAAAAAAAAAAAGAGCAAGAGATACAGGTAGCAAATAATCACGTGAAAGAGCTTCAAAATCATTAGTCATTAGGGAAATGCAGATTAAAACCACAGCAAGATACAACACCAAGAGCCAGCGACCATGAAACTCCTGGACTTTGCCCACAAGGATTCAAAATGGCAGAAACATTTTAAGTTAGAGCCAGAACATTCCGGAGGCTCTCAGGCCCCAGGTGCTGTAGGTTGTGGACTCTGGATGCCGCCCCGAACCAAACAACAACAACAAAAGGTACAACAGCTTTGGAAGAACATTTTGGCAGATTCTTGGAAATGTTAACACATACACACATGTGACCCAACAGTCCCACGTCTACGTATTTATCCCACAGAAACGAAAACTTGCTCTCACACAGACCGCACTAATGTTCACAGCAGCTTTATGCGTCATCCCCCAAAACTGTGGGGGAAAAAAAACCAATCGTCCACCAACCAGTCAACTTATGACGGGATAGACACGCTGTGATACGTCCAGGAAATGCACCCAGACCAGTGGTAAAAAGGAATCAGCCACCAGCACACGTAATGACGCGAATAAATCTCACAAGTATTTTGCTCAGTGGAAGAAACCAAACCCAAAAGGCCAGGATTCCATTTACAGGACCGTGAAAATTAACCGAGGGTAATTAAAATAAAGCGGGGAGGTTGGGAAGGGGAGCACTCCCGTGCCTTACCTGGAGCTGTGCGGTGGGGGAGGCGGCCGAGGCAGCGTCTCCCACCGCAAACCCAAGGGGAAGAGTTAGGGTTAGGCGACTTGTATTCCCCAGCAGCTGGAGGAAAGCATTTCATCGCCTCCCCTCAGGACAACCCAGCGAATGAGAGAGCGCGAGCGACCACAGCTGCAGGAACCCCCAGGTGACTCCAAGAGACTTGTTTATAACAGACCTCCCAGCTGCTCCCTTTCCTCTATTTAAAAAAAAAAAAGAAGAAGAAGAAGAAAGTGCTCCTCTTTTGTTTGGTGAACTTGCCACTGATTTAGCTATAGCGGATCTGTCACGGTTTGTAACCCTCCCCTGTTCCCGAACGAACCCATTTCGCTGGTGAAATAACTGGCAGTTTTATTTTGAAGGTTAACATGACATTCTAGAAAAGGGAAAATGATAGAGACAGAACTTAGAGCGTGGACTGCCAGGGTGTGGAGCTGGGGAGAGGGGACTGACTCCGAAGAGGCACCAAGGGGCTCTGGAGGTAGTAGAAAGTCTATCAGGATTGTGTCCCAGCTCTACAACCTTATATCTCTTTTTTCCTTCCTTCCTTCCTTTTAGGTAGTCTGCAAGCCCAGTGTAGAGCCCTATGTGGGGCTTGAACTCATGACACTGAGATCAAGACCTGAGCCAAGGGGTGCCTGGGTGGCTCAGTCGTTAAGCGTCTGCCTTCGGCTCAGGTCATGATCCCAGAGTCCTGGGTTCGAGCTCCGCATTGGGCTGCCTGCTTGGCGGGAAGCCTGCTTTTCCTTCTCCCGTCCCCCCTCACTGTGTTTCTGTCAAATAAAATCTAAAAAAAAAAAAAAAAGCCAAAATCAAGAGTGGGGTGCTTAACTGACTGAGACACCCAGGCACCCCCCATTACCTTTTAAAAACTCACTGCACTACAGTACCCGAAAAGGATACTGTATGTAAACTAGACCTCACTCTTAGACCAGACTGAATTTTTAAAAAGACGCAATTATCTAAAACAATAAGGTAATAGAAAAAAAATAAGGTAATAGGAAAAAAAATCTAACAAAACATACATAAGATCTTTTTGGAAAAAGAATATAAAACTATCGAGGGGTGCCTGGGTGGCTCAGTCAGTTAAGCGACAGACTCTTGATTTCAGCTGAGGTCATGATCTCAGGGTCGTGAGACCAAGCCCTACATTGGGCTCCAGGTGGACCCTGTTCGGGATTCTCTGTCTTCTTCTGCCTCCCCCCGCACCACGCACAAGTGCTCTAAAAATCAGTCAATTAATCTATTGAAATTCACTTAGTTGGGGCGCCTGGGTAGCTCAGTGGGTTAAAGCCTCTGCCTTCAGCTCAGGTCATGATCCCAGGATCCTGGGATCAACCCCCACATCGGGCTCTCTGCTCAGCAGGGAGCCTGCTTCCTCCTCTCTCTCTCTGCCTGCCTCTCTGCCTACTTGTGATCTCTCTCTGGCAAATAAAATAAATAAAATCTTAAAAAAAAGAAATTCACTTAGTTATAGATGATGGCCATGGATAAGAGACTCAGTATCGTAAATATGTCAACTCTCCTCAAATTAGTCCATAAATTCACACCATTCCAGTAAAAATCCCAACAGGTTTCCTCGTAGAAATGTGCAAGCAATACTAAAATGCAAAGGGGAGGGCAAAACGCCTAGAATAAGTAAGATTTTGAAGACCCAAAATTAGATGAGGGTCTCACATACCAGACATGGGTACTAATTACAAAGTTACTGAAATTCAGACAATGTGGCTTTGGCACAGGGATAGACAAATAGACCGATAGAAACAGAAAGCCTGGAAATCAATGTTTGCACATGTGGAACTTTTATTTTAAAGGTTTTATTTGACAGGGAGATAAGAGAGCACAAGTAGGCAGAGAGGCAGGCAGAGGGAGAGGGAGAAGCAAGTCAATCCCAGGACCCTGGGATCATGACCTGAACCGAACAGACATTTAACCCACTGAGCCACCCAGGCGCCCCTTGACCAGTATTTAAAATAAATGATCTAAAATTCATCTATCAGGGACGCCTGGGTGGCTCAGTTGGTTAAGCGGCTGCCTTGGGCTCAGGTCATGATCCCAGGATCCCATTCAGAAGTCACCAGGCTATACAGATTGGAGGTTCCCACAAGCCCTCTTTGGGTTCCATTAATTTGCTAGAGTGGCTCCCAGAACTCGGAGAAACACTTTACTTACTGGATCCCTGTTTTCCTATAAAAGATTAACTCAGGAACAGCCGATGGAAGAGATGCCTGAAGCAAGTTATGGGGGACCGTGAGTAGAACGGACACACTCTCTCTGAGCCAACTACTCTCCCTACATCTCTGCGTGTTTACCAACCCAGAAGCTCTCTGAACCCCATCCTTTTGGGATCTTATGGAGGCTTCACAACCTAGGCATGGCTGATTAAGTCACTGGCCATTGGTGATTGATTCAACCTCTAACCCTTCTGCCCCCACCCCCCGGAAATCAGGGGATGCCTCATGTGTGGTTCCCCGGAAGACCAGCTCCCATTCTCCGGTACTTTCCAAAAGTCACCTTATTAACATAAAGCCAGTTGTGGCGAAGAGGGGCCTGTTACGAACAACAAGATGCCACTTCAAGGTACCATTTCCTTTTTCTTCTTTTTAACCTCCATTCCCACTGTGGAGCCCAACATGGGACTTGAACTCATGACCCTGAGATCAAGACCTGAGCAGAGATTGTTCGAGTACGGAGTCGACCACCCCTCAAAGGGATGGAAGACACCCACGATAATGCAAGTCAAACAGCAAGATTTCCAGCTAGCCGGGGTCCAAGTATCTGCCCGGACGCAGCGAGACTCTACAAGGACCCCGAGCACTCAAAGCCAAGGGTTTATATAGCAATTTTCCACAGCTAGATTCAATTCTGGTGTTCATGATTGTTTTTCAGGTTTTACCTAGTTACTCAGTAAAATGGCTTCCCGGCCTCTAAGATGGCCGTACTCACGCTAACCCATTCTTACATTCCCCCCTTTGTTTATAGTGAGGAATCCTACTCATTCAGAGCGGTGACTGGGGTTTTCAGGAGGGGGTAATCTTTCATGCTGCTGTTTTAAGACCAGGAGTTGGACAGTATTAACACGATTAACAGTCCACTTGGGTAAGGGCCAGCCCAGGCGAGCCGGCCCACATCAAGCTGAAAACCCCCAGTCACTCCGGACACCCAGGACTTTTCCTTTTTTTTGCTCGCTCCTGGTTAACTAAATCCCGATTCCCAACATTCCACTTCCGGGGCCCATCATGAGAGGTCACCCAACTCCAGCTCTTACAGTAAACACTGTCTAAGCCACCACAAGTTTTCCAGTTATTTCTTAAGTTGCCAGGGCCGGCCCAGAATCCTTGTGCTCGTGCTTGAGCAGTGTCAGTAAGAGCCCACTTTTGCCTGATGCTATTTATAATCGTGTTCCCTCCCCCGCATGAGTCCGAAAAGTTCCCTGAGGTCGAAATATAAATCCGGCCACCATGTGTTTAGTGGGGCTATGCTGGTGGTCTCGTGGGTTTTTAACCAGTTTGTCCATCCGTCAAGATCTAGGTCTGCTTATAAGGTCGATGAGGGTTGGTCTCCGTGTGGGTCTTTCTCCAGCTGTTGAACAGGGTCAGGATCAACAGGGTCAGGATCAACAGCCATTTCATCATTGGGCTGGACGGAAGGTTCATCGTGTTCCAAGGTCTAGAGATTTGTAGTTTCAGGGGGTTATCAGGGTGCTGTCGCAGAGTCCACTCTCCAGCTTGTCTCTGCTCCAACTGGGTGGCTCGGCGCACGTGTGAGTGGTGAACCCAAGGCCCAATGCCCTCAACCTTTAGGACAGTTGGGGTAACCAGAACAACCATATAAGGACCTTTCCATCTTTGCTCATGTTCGGGCCTTATGTCTCTTTACCCATACCCAATCCCCTGGGACGATGCCATGTTCCGGGGCTGGTGCGTCTCTTGCCTCATGAGGAAGGCACCAAAGGCCAAATCTCATGTTGGACTTCCTGTAGGGATTTTAAACTGGCCAGATAGTTTTGGGGTCCGTGTACATAAGGGGAATTTCGAACCTGGAAGATGGCATAGGGTAGGAGGGTCACCCAGTCCCCATCAGCCTCGTTGGCTAATTTAGATAAGGTCTCCTTTAGGGTCTGATTCATCCTTTCTACCTGCCCCGAGCTCTGGGGATTATATTCACAGTGTAATTTCCAAATCGGTCCCCACTGCTCGGGCCAGTCCCTGTAGGACTTTACTGATGAAAGCCGGACCATGATCAGATCCCAGCACCTCGGGGACCCCATATCGGGGTATGATCTCTTCTAATAATGCTTTAGCCACAACCTGGGCAGTTTCTCATTTCGTGGGAAAGGCTTCTACCCAGCCTGAAAAGGTATCAACAAATAAAATCCACCTCCCAGCTTCGACGCGGCGTCCTCCCCGGTACCCTCGTACCTGTGTGTGAGGGTCCCTTTCTACTAGGCTTCATAGCCTGGCACCCACATTTGGCCCACGGTTTCCTGGATCTGGGTGGCTTGTCGGGGGAACTTAAGGCGGCGGACTCGAGAACCGTCAGCAACTTCCTTTTTCCTAAATGGGTGGCTTGGTGTAGGTTGGAAAAAAGGAACAGTCCTAGTTTTGCCGGTAGTATTAGTCTCCCCTCTGGGTCCCGATGCCACCCACGCGGATCAGAGTGTAGTCAGGGCGCGGGGGTAGGCGTGGAAGCTCGGGTGCGGGTAGGGCAAGTGCCAGAACTGGTGAAGCTCCTGCCGCCGTCGAGGCGGCCTCATCCGCTCGTCGGTTTCCCTCAGCCTCCGAGGTTCGGGCAGACTGGTGTCCAGGGACCTGAACAACCGCAACTGCCCCAGGGCTTTTGCACGGCTGCCAGCAACCGCTGTACCTCTGGGAGGCTGCAGTTCTTTTCTTTCCGCTGTAACAAAGCCCCTCGCCCGGTAGATGGCGCCATGGACAGGACCGAAAGCGTAGCGGCTGTCGGTGTAGACCGTCACTCGTTTCCCTTCCGCCCGTTCTAGCGCCTCCGCCGGCGCAATTAGCTCGGCCTTTTGGGCTGAAGTCCCCGGGGAGGGGGGAGGCGCGGCGCTCCAAACGACATCCCCGCCTTGGTGCACGACCGCCGCACCCGCCCTTCGTATCCCATCCCTGATGGAGCTGCTCCCGTCAGTGTACCATATCAAGTCGCTGTTGGGGAGGGCGGCGTCCGGGAGGTCGGGTCACACCTGGGTGATCTCTGCCATGATCTCGTGGCAGTCATGGGGCGGGGAGGGGTCTAGATCCGGGGTCGGCAGCAGGGTGGCTGGGTTCAGAGCGGCTGGTTCGGCAAAGATGAGCCGGGGTGCATCTAACAAGAATACTACCTTCAGATGCTGCCCGAAAGGGAGTCTGTCTGCATCTCTTACCATTAGGGCTCCGGCTGCGATGATCCTTAGACATGGGGGCCATCCTGCTGCAACCGGGTCCAGTCTTTTGGATAAATAGGCAACCGGACGCTTCCATGGTCCCAGGTGCTGCATCAGCACCCCTTTTGCTATTCCCCTTTTCTCATCACAAAGAGAATGAAGGGTTTCAGGGGGTCTGGCAAGGCCAGCGCTGGTGCTTTCAAGAGGGTGGTTTTGAGTTCATCAAAGGCCTTCTGCTGTTCTGGCCCCCAGGCCCAGGGGGCCTTACCCTTGGCTGCCTCAGGTTGGAGTGGTGCCACAGGCGTGTATGGAGGGGGGTTTCCTTCCAAATCTAAGGATATCAGGGAGGGGTACAGGTCCGACCCTTCCTGTAAGGTGGGCTCCTTGGGTGGGCCTCCCTCCGAGAGTTTCCGACCGGCCCTAAGATTGGGCGCAGGTGGGTGCGGGGAGAGATGGTCAGCACCCGGGGGGAGATCTTCTGGCTTTTCCAGGCAGCCAGGAGGGAGGACTTTCTACCAAAGCCTGCCACATTAAAATGTAAGGATATTGGTCCGGGTGGCCCTGTAGTCTGGGCTGTTTGATCACCTCTCGGACTTTCTTAATAATGGCCAGGGAAAAGGCCCCCTGAGGTGGCCAGCCCACCTTAAAAGCAGGCCCCTCTGCAGAGCAGAGGGTATCAAACTTACCCTTTTTTATTTCCACGCCATGATCGTGAGCCTTGGCGCAGATCTCAGGGAAGTGGCTCAGGAGCAGGGTCTTAGGCGTTGCCTGAGCCTGTCCCATTATTATCACACAAAGAAGCCAGACAAAGACAAGAGACACAAAGCCAGCAAACACACAAATTCGAAACGAGTTTTCTAACACCCACCGGCCGGTCAGCCACACCACATCCACAGGCGCCGTCCCACTCACACGACGCTCAGGATCCTTACAACGGCGTCCACTGTGGATGTCATTCTGGCACCTTTTCGTCGGGAACGTCTCCCACGACTTCCCGTAGTGGAGCCTCCAGGGTCGCTACCCTTTCGCCCACCCAGATGAGAATTCTCTACCAGATCCAGATAGGGACCTTCAGTCCCTCCAGGCGAGAACCTTAAGTTCTCCAGATGGAGGCGGCCAATCCTCCTTTTGAGGTTCCTTTAGTTAAACCTCGGTATCGGGGAGTTGTCCATCTCCCTGAGGAGGGTCTTATATAAATCTCGGTGGGACCTCCAAATGTTAGAGTGCGGAGTCGACCACCCCTCAAATGGACAGAAGACACCCACGGTAATGCAAGTCACACAGCGAGGTTTATTTCCAGCTAGCTGGGGTCCAAGTACCTGCCCGATGCAGCGGGGTCCTACGAGGACCCCGAGCACGCAAAGCCAAGGGTTTATATAGCAATTTTCCACAGCTAGATTCAATTCTGGCGTTACCCACAGCTACATTCAATCAATTCTGGTGTTCATGATTAACTTGTTTTTCAGGTTTTACCTAGTTACTCAGTAAAATGGCTTCGCAGCCTCTAAGATGGCCGTACTCAGGCTAACCCATTCTTACAAGATCAAGATTTGGACACCTAATTGACCAAGCCACCTAAGTGCCCCAAGATCCCACTGCATTCTGACCCCTGATGGGTAACACACCTGCACTGGTCAATGTTAACATGCTCCCTCTGGAGGAAGGCACTTACACTTGGGCTTCAAAGCGTCCTACTGATGAAGTCCCAAGTAAGATGAAGTAGCAATAAAAAAAAAAAAAAAATCATTGGATACCTGGGTGGCTCAGTGAGTTAAGCCGCTGCCTTCGGCTCAGGTCATGATCTCAGGGTCCTGGGATCGAGTCCCATGGGGACTCGTGAGGGGTCTCTGCTCGAGTCCCACGTGGGGGGGGGGGTCTTTGCTCAGCAGGGAACCTGTTTCCCCACCCCTCTGCCTATTTGTGATCTCTGTCAAATAAATAAATAAAATCTTAAAAAAAAAAAGAACCAAGCAAAACAAAATAAGTGATCATGAGCAAGAGATGTGCACAATTAGCTATGGAATCAGATGTCAAAGACTGCTGATACTAGAATTATTTGACACATCATAAGATAATATATCTAAAGAAAGAAAAGAAGATATTGAAAGTATGACAAAACAAGGGAACGTAAAAGGAACCAGGCAATTTGGGGAAGTGGGTGAGAGGTTTGGGAGGGGGAAACCACAGACAGAGACGCTAGAAATACAAAATATAAAAATTAGGAAAAAAAGGAAGTAGATAAATTAAATAGCAAATTAGATACAGCAAGAGATAAAATTACTGGATGGGCCTAAGACAGATCCAGAGAAATGATTAGAATGCAGCATGGAAACACAGAGATGAAAAATTTGAAGAAAAAAATCAAACATAAAAGACACTAAGGGGGCGCCTGGGAGGTTCAGTGGGTTAAGCCTCTGCCTTGGGCTCAGGTCATGATCTCAGGGTCCTGGGATCGAGTCCCGAATCAGGCTCTCTGCTCAGCGGGGAGCCTGCTTCCCCCACTCTCTCTGCCTGCCTCTCTGCCTACTTGTGATCTCTGTCTCTCTGTCAAATAAATAAATAAAATCTTAAAAAAAAAAACAAAAAAAGGAAAGAAACCAGGAGACAGAGCAAAAAGCCCTCTGCCTGACAGAAACTGGCAAAGGGAAATTGTGGGGTGAATCCCCTTAGTTTTTTTCTCTTCCTTTTCTCTCACTGCTTTCCCTGAGGGCAGAAGCAGTCACAGAAAGTATATGACAAAATGTTCAAGAGGAAACTAAAACCTTGGCCTTCTGTTTTTAAGAGGAGGAAGTTTGAAAAAGCTGCTGGGTAGAAGCCCCAAGCCCATCTCCAAGACAATGGCATGGGAACCACGGCCCACAGAAGGTGCCTTGGGACTTGCCTTTTCTGCCAAAACAGAGAAATCAACATTCTCCATAGAATTTTAATAGGACCCAACACTGCACAGAATAATAGTACTTATAATACTTAATACTTAAAATTACAATTATAATTATAATATTTTAATATTATAATACTAATAATACTTTAAAAGTTCAGGATATAATCCAAAATTAGTTGACATACAAGGAAACAGGAAAATCTCAATAGCCCATATATGAAAGACACTAACCCAAGATGGTGGGATTATTAGACAAAGACTTTCATGTAGTTAGCTGTTTTATCAGCATGCCCCATGAAATAAGGCAAACGGTCTTGAAATGAATGGAAAGACAGACATTCTCAGCAGAAAATAAAAGCCATAAAAAGAAGTCAAAGGGAAATTTTAAAGCTGATGAATATAATAACAAACAAAAAGTTAATTGGAAGTCTGTCAATAACAGAATAGAGGTGAGAGAGGAAAGAATCAGGAAACTTAAAAACAGATCAAAAGGATGCCTGGATGGCTCAGTCGGTTAAGCTGCTGCCTTTGGCTCAGGTCATGATTCCAGGGTCCTGGGATCAAGTCCCGCATCGGGCTCCTTGCTTGGCCGGGAGCCTGCTTCTCTCTCTGCCTCTGCCTGCTTGTGTTCTCTCTCTCTCTCTCTCTCTCTCTCTCTCTCTCTCTGACAAATAAATAAATGAATAAATAATCTAAAAAAAAAAAAAAAATCGGGGACGCCTGGGTGGCTCAGTTGATTGGGCAGCTGCCTTCGGCTCAGGTCATGATCCCAGCGTCCTGGGATTGAGTCCCACATTGGGCTCCTTGCTCAGCAGGGAGTCTGCTTCTCCCTCTTCCTCTTCCTGCCACTCTGTCTGCCTGTGCTCACTCTGTCTGACAAATAAATAAATAAAATCTTAAAAAAAAAAAAAAAAGATCATGGGGCGCCTGGTTGGCTCAGTGGGTTAAAGCCTCTGCTTTCGACTCAGGTTGTGATCCCAGGGTCCTGGGATCAAGCCCCACATCGGGCTCTCTGCTCTGCAGAGAGCCTGCTTCCTCCTCTCTCTCTCCCTGCCTGCCTCTCTTGCCTGCTTGTAACCTCTGTCTGTCAAATAAATAAATAAAATCTAAAAAAAAAAAGAAAAGATCAAAAGAAATAATCCAACCTGAACAGCCAGGGAAAATAACATTCAAAGAAAAAAAAAAAAATGAAGAGAGTCTTAGAATCCTGTTGGACTCTAAAAAAGATTGAATATATGTCATTGGAATTCTGGAGGAAGACAAGACAGAGAGCAATGCAGAAAGGAACATTTGAACAAACAATGGCTGAAAACTTCTCAAATGCAGTGAAAAACATAAATTTAAAGATTTAAGAATGGGGCGTCTGGGTGACTCAGTGGGTTAAGCCTCTGCCTTCGGCTCAGGTCATGAGCTCTCTGCTCAGCAGGGAGCCTGCTTCCCCCTCTCTCTGCTTCCCTCTCTGCCTACTTGTGATCTCTGTCTGTCAAATAAATAAAAACTTAAAAAAAAAAGATTTAAGACCCATATATGTCTGACAGGATCAACTCAAAGACAACTGTATCCAGACACATCATAACCAAACTATTGAACACCAAAAATAAAGAAGTAAACCTTGAGAGCAGCCAGAGAATAACAAAGCATTGCATTCAGGAGAACGATCATTCAAACATTTGCAGATTCCTCATCAGAAATCACGGAGGCCAGGGGTGCCTGGGTGGCTCAGTGGGTTAAAGCCTCTGCCTTTGGCTCAGGTCATGATCCCAGAGTCCTGGGATCAAGCCCCGCATCGGGCTCTCTGCTCAGTGGGGAGCCTGCTTCTCCCGCCTTTCTCTCTGCCTGCTTCTCTGCCTACTTGTGATCTGTCAAATAAATAAATAAAATCTTAAAAAAAAAAAAAAAAAAGAAATCACGGAGGCCAGAAGATACCAGAACTGTGTTTCAAGTGTTCAGAGAAAGAGCCATCAACCCAGAATCCTCTATCCAGGAGAAACATCCGCTAGCAGTGAGGGCAAAAGAAAGATATTCTCTGATGAAGGAAAACTTCTGGCGAGCACCTGCTATGAAAGAAATCCCCAGGAAGTTTCCTAAGGAAGAGAAATGGCACTGCAGGGAAGCTTAGAACTTTTGGAAAACAGGATGAGGGACAGAAATGGTGATTTTCCAAGAGAACGGGAGGGATTATGTTTGTCCTCTTACATGCTTTAAAATAGACATGATCATCAAAAGCAAAAATTATAACATTATCTAGTGGCAGGATTTTCCACAACTGTAAAAAGGGACCTCTGTGGTTATAAGCTTTCTTCATTTCACGTGAATGGTTAAAATATTACTTCTAACTAGACTGTGAAATGTTAAGTATATAGTTGTAATCCCTCCAGTAACTACCAAAAACGACACAAGTTCTCTTCAAGACATGTTGCTGGGGCACCTGGGTGGCTCATTCATTAAGCGGCTCCCTTCAGCTCAGGTCATGACCCCAGGGTCCTGGGATCAAGCCCTGCATCAGGCTCCGTGCTCAGGCTCGGAGGGAAGCCTGCTTCTCCCTCTGCCTCTCCCCCTGCTTGTGTTCCCTCTCTCACTGTGTCTCTCTGTCAAATAAATAAACAAAATCATGAAAAAAAAAAGAAAGAAAAAGAAAGAAAGAAAGAAAGAAAGAAAGAGAGAAAGAAAGGAAGAAGGAAGGAAGGAAATGTTGCTGGGACAATTGGATATCTACATGCAACAGAAAAAAGTTTTTATCTGGAGGAATGACAGAGTTTTATACATAGATCATGGTGATGATTATACAACGTTGTGTGGGTAAGTAACGCCATTGCATTCCACCCTAAAAAGTGTTTAAAATGGAAAATTTTATATTATGTATATTGTGCCATAATTTTTAGAAATAATGTCATACACCAAGAACCGTTGAACTGTACACTTTGTTTTGTTTGTTTTTGTTTGTTTGTTTAAGGGGGCTCTATGCCCAGTGTGGAGCCCAATGTAGGGCTTGAACTCACAACCCTGAGACCAGGACCTGAGCTGAGATCAAAAGTCGGATGCTCGGGGTGCCTGGATGGCTCAGTGGGTTAAAGCCTCTGCCTTTGGCTCAGATCATGATCTCAGGGTCCTGGGATCGAGCCCCGCGTCGGGCTCTCTGCTCAGTGGGGCGCCTGCTTCCTCCTCTCTCTCTCTCTGCCTGCCTCTCCACCTACTTGAGATCTCTGTCAAATAAATGGATAATATCTTAAAAAAAAAAAAAGTCGGATGCTCGGCCGACTGAAGACTGAGCCCCCTGCCACCAGGCACCCCAAATTGCATGTTTTAAATGAGTGAATTATATGGTGTGTGAATCATGGCTTCTAGAACTTTCCTTTTTTTAATGGAACAAAAAGTCTTAGTTACATGTCCTTGGAAAGGAAGGCACATACTCTTTTTCTTTTTTAAGATTTTATTTAGTTATTAGATAGACAGAGATTACAAGTAGGCAAGAGAGAAAGGCAGGGAGAGAGAGGAGGAAGCAGGCTCTCCACGGAGCAGAGAGCCCGATGTGGGGCTCGATCCCAGGACCCCAAGATCATGACCTGAGCCGAAAGCAGAGGCTTTAACCCACTGAGCTACCCAGGCGCCCCATTCTCTTAAGTAACTCTTGGATAAAAAAAAAAAAAAAATTAAGGGGCGCCTGGGTGGCTCAGTGGGTTAAGCCGCTGCCTTCGGCTCAGGTCACGATCTCGGGGTTCTGGGATCGAGTCCCGCATCGGGCTCTCTGCTCAGCAGGGAGCCTGCTTCCTCCTCTCTCTCTCTCTGCCTGCCTCTCTGTCTACTGTGATCTCTCTCTCTGTCAAATAAGGAAATAAAATCTTAAAAAAAAAATTCCTTTTTTAAAAAAATACTTTATTTATTTATTTATTTGAAAGAGAGAGAGAGATCATGAGCAGGGGGAGGGGCAGAGGGAGAAGCAGGCTCCCCACTGAGCAGGGAGCTTGACTCAGGGCTTGATCCCAGGACCCTGAGATCATGATCTGAGCCAAAGGCAGATGCTTAACCCACTGAGCTACTCAGGTGCCCCTTAATGGTTAATTCTTTTTTTTTTTTTAAGATTTCATTTATTTATTTGGCAGACAGAGATCACAAGTAGGCAGAGAGGCAGGCGGCGGGGGGCGGGGAGGGAGCAGGCTCCCCACCAAGCAGAGAGCCCGATGTGGGGCTCGATCCCAGGACCCCAAGATCATGACCCGAGCCGAAGGCAGTGGCTGAACCCATTGAGCCACCCAGGCGCCCCTTAATGGTTAATTCTTTTTTTTTTTAATTTTTTTAAGATTTTATTTACTTATTTGAGAGAGAATGAGTGAGAGAGAGCATGAGAGAGGAGAAGGTCAGAGGGAGAAGCAGACTCCCCAAGGAGCTGGGAGCCCGATGCGGGACTCGATCCTAGAAGTCCGGGATCATGACCTGAGCCGAAGGCAGTCGCTCAACCAACTGAGCCACCCAGGCGCCCTTAATGGTTAATTCTTAACAGAACATTAAAGAGTTGAAAAAAAATTGAAACATTAAAAAGTAGGTCATTAGGGCTCCTGGCTGGCTGGGTGGAAAGAGCATGAGACTCTTGATACTGAAGTTGTGAGTTCAAGTCCCACAATGGGTGTAGAAATTACTAAAAATAAATAAATAACCTTTAAAAAAAAAAGTAGGTCATTAAAACTCTGAAAACTATTTTTTTAATTTAATTTTATTTTTTTAAATTTATTTATTTGTCAGAGAGGGAGAGTGAGCGAGCGAGCACAGGCAGACAGAGTGGCAGGCAGAGGCAGAGGGAGAAGCAGGCTCCCTGCTGAGCAAGGAGCCCGATGTGGGACTCGATCCCAGGACGCTGGGATCATGACCTGAGCTGAAGGCAGCCGCTTAACCAACTGAGCCACCCAGGCGTCCCTTTTTTTTTTTTTTTTTAAGATTTTATTTATTTATTTGTCAGAGAGAGAGGGAGAGAGAGTGAGCGAGCACAGGCAGACAGAGCGGCAGGCAGAGGCAGAAGGAGAAGCAGGCTCCCCGCCGAGCAAGGAGCCCAATGTGGGACTCGATCCCAGGACGCTGGGACCATGACCTGAGCCGAAGGCAGTCGCTTAACCAACTGAGCCACCCAGGCGTCCCGTCTCTGAAAACTATTTTAAGTTTAAATATTTCATTCATACCCCAAACAGAATTAGTTATAATTTTACCTTCCTCAGTTTAGTGGAAGTAAACTCACCAATAATACTTCCAAACTCTACTGAGTTTCTTGGGAGTCCTGTTCAGGCACTGATCTGAGGCGAAAGCCTCACCTGTCTTGCCCCGATCCCGGTCCCACACCTAAACACATTTCCTAGCCTCTCTCCCAGACATGTGGGGATCAGACAACCAATCTCTGGCCTGTGCGGCGTGGGGAAAAAGGGTGTATATTACCCCCAGAGGAAGTGATGCAAAGCTCGGTCATGCAATTTTCCACACTGTTTCTCCTTTTGCCAGGTGAGTGGAGAGGACCCCACGGCACTAGAGCAAGTGAATCCGCAAGAGGGAAGGCGCCTGGGTCCCTGAATCACCAAGTACAGGAGAGACGAAGGAGCTGCCCGGAGGGCCCTGGACCAGGAACATCCCACTGGGATGTTGCACAATCCAGGACTGACGTTCATTGTCTGAACCCACGAGCGTCTGGGGCTTGCTTGTATCTTGGCAGTAGTGGGATGTACTTCGTCCGGTGGCTCTCAGGTCCAGGAATGAAAAAAAAGTTCTTCCAGTCTACATTTTCCAACCTACATTGTTCCCCTCTCCAATAGCGGTTTTCAGCAGTGGCCGCTGAGCATCTCACCCTTTGTGTCTGCCGCATATTTCCCGATGAGTTCACACTCCGCGTGCCTCTGTCCCCTCACGAAGCCAGCAGCCCTGGCAGGAAACAGATGACTCTCTCAGGTGAAGGCAGTTGGAAGAGAGCTTAGGAAAGGAATCCTGACAGAGGACAGAGTAGGCAGAGTGTAGGGACACACTACTGAGACGGAGTGTGGGCCCAAGGCCATGCCAGCAAGTCAGCAGTTTTATCTCGAGGCCCGGGAGAGCAGCTAAGTCACCAGAATTCAGAGAGAGGCAGGGAGATCCGTGCGGAAAGGAGCTGCCTGCTGGGCTGTGACCCAAAACCATGCCCAGAGCTAGGGATCCCAGCCTGACCTCAGGCTCTAGAACCTCTTGAACCTAAACATACAAGTGAATTTATAAAAGACACACAAACATCTGGGACTCTATCACCCAGGGCTGGCCCAGTGCTTCCTGGAGCCTGTAAAGAGGGATCTTTAGATTATCACCCTTCTGGCCCCCGGATTGCCCTGCCCCCTCACACAGCGGGGACTGAGCCCAGGCCAGAGGGGAGAGGGTGTCGTGGCCTTGTTAACCCAGAAGACTGTCTTTCCATGGGCCTGTATGAAGGAAAGGAACAGACAAGTAAGTAACAAAAAGGCCAAGGCACATGTTACATTTTTCCTTCAGGTAACTTGCAGGCAATAGATTTTTGTGTAACACCTGTCTCCTAGTCCTATCAAACACCCACTCTCTTCAGGTTCCATTTCCTAGTTCTAGAGATACAGGGTAGCCTGCTCTAACAGTTGCAAAAGTCAACTGCAGAACTTTAAACAATTCTTATTACCTTGCTTTATCTGCATATACGTATATGTGCATGTATACATGTTAAATATATGCACATATATGTAATATATATGAGAATTTGACATATCAGGCATGAAGCAAGCTACCAGACTTTCTTTAAAATGTGGTTAAAATCAGGATGGAAGTGGTCACAATTTAGATCATAAAACTAAAACATTTTGTAATATTTTCTATAACGAGGATAACTTGTGATATGTGACCCCCACCACAGCAGGTGCCTCTGTTGGGTAAAACGCATGACATTTCCAGATCTAAGTATTGCTTTCAGAAATACACTGATTGCTGCCTCAACGGACAGTAGTTTCCTCGGTGGGATTAATAAAACAAAACTACCTCAGAACTGCGATGATTCAAGAAATGTTGTCTAACTGGGCATTATTATCCATACAAAACAAATGATATGAGAATGATTATAACATATCTAGTGATTTTATGAAAAGGGAGAAGTTAAAAACAATTTTACAACATAAATATGTAATACTTGAAATGCCACATGTCTTTAAACGTCCTGCAAACATCGCCAACCCAAAACAGAGCATCCAGGCTCGAGTAATAATAATCAGTACAGTTGACTTTGTTTTGCTAACTTTTATTTGTGTAAAAACACATTTCTCAACTTTGTATTAGGAAGGCATCCTCCTCAGGGCAGAGAGATCTTATTTGGCAGATTATGATAACTTAAATAGTCGCCACAAGGCATGGGTCTGTGCTCTGACCCGGGTTGTGCTCTGGCCCGGGTCTCACACAACGGATAGGCGCAAACCCACCATGCAGGAGGAGGGTGACCGGGCCCACAGGGAACCTGACCTAAGTCATTCCTGCAGCAGGCAGCATCCCGTCCCACCAGCGGAGATGCTCCCCCTCTCCGCCTTCAGAAACGACATTCTCCAGTTTGTACCGAGAAACAGTGCCTTTTGCTTGGACCGAATAATTCCTTTTCTCCAGGACCTCAAGTTCATCAAGTCCCGTGACAGACCGTGTGCTGGGGACAGACCGTGGGCGGGGTGGACTCTGCAGAAGCCCCTTCCCCCTGGGGTCCTGGCTGCGGTCACCGCCCCCACGCACCCCTCTCAGATGCGAGCTCCCCCTCTCTCGGTCCTCCTGGTCTCACCCTCAGCACACGCTTGTGTTGTGTAAACGTTTGTTAACCACTTCCTCACAGGTGCTCGCCCTCCGGTGACCGTCCCGTCTGCGTCTGACCTGGGAGTACGGTGAAGCCCATCTTCCCGCTGAAAGGCAGACGCGGGAGGCATGGACTGCGCGGGGCCAACCGCCAAGGGCCCCGGAGACCCCTGTGAGCTCCAGAAGCTGGCAGAGGCGGGAAGGACCCTCCCCAGAGCCTTCAGAGGGGGCACGACCCCGCTGACACCTTGAGTTTGGACCTCTGGCCTCCAGAACGGTGAGGGAATCCACATCTGCTCTTGCAAACCCAAACCAACATAAACACGGCCGCTGGGGACCGCAGCAAAAGGAAGTTCTGGGGCTCACGGGGACTGCAGCCCCACCTCAGCTCAGATCCGTTGGCCAGTTCCCTTGCCAGCCCGTGCTCAGCTCGGATTCCTAAAACCCTTTTACAAATATAAGGAAGGGGAAAAAAGAGGACGAGGACTCAGGTGTCCACCATAATTCACGTTCAGTTAGAATTCTGGGAAATGCACAGAAACAGAATCATGTCATGACTTTTTCTTCTAAATTTCCTGACGGCCACCACCCGGAAGCCCACAGAGAGAAGTGTCCTGGAGCTGAGTGCTACATTCTGGGGACGGTTGTGCGGCCCTTATCGAATGCGGCCACTATTGACAATTAAGCGTGTGCACCACACTCTAAATGAGCTTAATGCCACATGGTTCACATGGTGAACTTTTTTGCTAGGAATGTATTATCACAACAAAAATTGTCATCAAGAAAACGTTAAATACAAACTCACAAATAAATTATATTTAAAAAGAAGGAAGCTCATCCCTCCCCGCTAAGTTCTTTCCTCCCTACTTACTCTGCCACATACTACCTCGGTCTATGCTCTTGACGTCATTCATGCTCTTGCGTCTATACCGCGGGAACGAGGTAGACACACCTACTGCTGTGCGTTTCTTCTGGACTCAAATTCAGTGGCTTCACCCTGGGAGGGGGAGTCGTCCGCTCGGGCTGCCATGATGAGATGCCACAGAGCGGGCGGCTTAAGTAACAGGAATTTCTCTAGGTTCTGGAGTCCAGGAAGTCCAAGATCAAGATGCTGGCAAGGTAGGCTGCATTCGGAGGTCACGGCCTGCGGCGTGTAGGCGGTGCCGTCTTGCTGTGTGTTCGCGAGGCCTTCCCGCAGACTGTGCACTTGGAGGGAGAGAGAAAGAGTGAGAGAAAGAGAGAGAGGGGCACTCTGCTGTCGCCTTCTATGAGGACCCTGAGCCTATAGGATCGGCTCCCAATCCCCATGATTCCTTTACCTTCCTTATGTCCTCAGGGGCGCCCTCGCTGAATGCAGCCACACTGAGGGGCTGGGGGTTCAACACATACATTTGGGGGACACAAACCTTCGGCCCACACAGTAGTAGTTAACTCAGGACTGTGGGGGTTTTGACACCATGAAATTGGCAAATGCTATGAATCAGGGCTTCTTTTCTGGACAGCTGTTTGTTCAACATTTACAGCCCCCCACTGCTCTGAGGGGAAGGGCAGACAATGGTGGTCTCTGTGAGCACCCTTTCTCCGCTCCCAGCCTGGGAGTGCAGCAAGGGCGGGGGTCAGCCCCAGTCCCCCAGGTCTTTGCTGTCTGCTCTCACTCTTCTCCTAGAAGCTCAGCTGGCACGTGTCGGGTTGATCAGGAGCTGGAGGAGAAGGCTGACAGGCAAGGAAGTCTCGGCCACATCACACACGAAACCGGGGATGGTGACAGAGGCCGACTCCACAGAAGGCAGGCTCTGTGGCAAATGCCCTCCCTTTTCCGGGCCTGTTTTCTCATCGGCAAAATGGGGAGAACAGCCACCTCCCTTAGAGGGTCTGAGTGGGGACAGAACGAGGCAACACAGAAAACAACGCATACTGACAGGAAAGCCACATGGATCCTTATTGCCGGATCCCCACCTTGTAAAGATAAAGGCCTCTCTGCCTTCTCTCCATCCACACCAGTCAGCCCTGACTGCCCCACGCCCCCCGGGTGACAGGGACCCAAATCTCCACAAGCAGGTCTGTCCTTAAGATCCTCCCTGTGCAGCAGGAAGCCCCAGTAAAGGGAACCCTGGCTGTAACATGGGTCAGAGGACTGTCGACTGCTGTCACCGCATGGGGAAGTGTCACTGTGCACAGGCCCAGACCCCATAGCCCAGCAGATATTTGCTGGCAGTGGGACCGTAAGTGACGTTCATAACCTCCCACGGGACCTCTATTTCCTCTTGTAAAATGAGGACCTAACAGACCCTGTCTACCTCTTGGGGTCTGGGGAGACTTTACTACTGTTTTAGAATAGAATTGGATTTGGATTTGTTTGGATCAGCTGTGGTAAGACACAAACACACGGAAATGAGAATGTATACTCACAGATTCCCTAGAAACAGGAGGCACAGAACTCCAGGTGGGGCCGTGTTGGGAGGCACCAAGGTCGGTCAAGAGGCTGAGGAAGTGAAGGGAAAACAGGGACAGGAGCCTTTACCATACTGTCTGTGGAAAAGGCAAGACAAAGCAGGATAAGCAGGCTGAGGACTGACCAGTGGGAATCATTTCAGCAGGTTCTGGGGATGAAAGGCTGCCTGGGGGGAATGGGGTAGAGGAATAGTGCCCTCCTGGAGCGTCACATAGAAGAGGTGGTTTGTGGGTTCTAGACTGGTTGGTGTGCACATGAAAGGCGTGCTCCTGGGGCACCTGGGTGGCTCAGTGGGTTGGACATCTGCCTTCAGCTCAGGTCATGGTCCCCAGGTCCTAGGATCAAGTGCCCCATCGGGATCCCTGCTGAGAGGGGGGCCTGCTTCTCCTTCTCCCCCTCTCCACACTCATGCTCTTTCTCACTTTCTCTCTCTCTCTCTCTCTCTCTCTCTCTCTCTTTGTCTTTCTCTTAAGTAAAATCTTAAAAAATTAAAATAAAATAAAAAGAAAGGCGTGCTCCTGGGCAAGTCTTTGCTATCTCTAGGAACTGGCTAGCACTGCAAGGGGCGGTCTCTCCCTGGTCAGTGAGGCCCCAGATGTCAAAGCATAAAGAATATAGAAAAAAAAAAAAAAAAAGAATACAGCAAGTGAGCAAAACACCCAGCACCCAGGAAGTGGGATGTGTCATGCCCACTTGTTCCAGCATTAACTTTGGGGCCTCCCTCTACTTGCTTTACATGGGTGAGTCTTCCCTTCCCAGCTGGGCTCTCATTTCTGGAGGGCTCACTGCGTGCCTGCCCCCAACCAAGGCAGGACAAGCCCTGTCTGAGCCTGGCCTCCTCCCTCCGATGGAAAACAAGAGAAAGTAAACAGAGTGCTGATGTCAGCCGTGGCACAGGGGCAGACTGTGTGGAAGGGTAGAGATCAAGATCTGGCTCCCAGTTTCTCTTCCTTCCCTGTTCTCAGAGACCCACTGTCATCTTCCCATCACTCCATGGCCTGCCTCTCTTCACACTCACATTCCTGCTGCCTTTGTTTCCCCAGAAATTGACCAGTGGCAGGATGAAAGCAGCACTGATGAATGGCCTTCGTAGGAAGGGCTGTGGGAGGAGAGACGAGGAGGGGGAAGTTAAGCTATTGCGGGAGCCAGGAAGAAGGACCGTCATTTGGGAAAGCACCAAGCTCACAAGGCACACAGACCTGTGGGCAGTGGGCTGGGGTGGGGAGGGTCAAAAAAAAAAAAAAAAGACACACAGACCTGAGCATCGTCCAGACTCTAGAACTTCCCAGTGGAGGGAAGTGGAGCGAGTGAGGTGACCTGTCTGGGCCTCTGTTTCTTCCTTTGTTGGATAGGAATTAAATCCCTTTACCTCACAGGATTGCCCTGAAAAGGAAAGGTAACAGACAAGAGAGGTCCTTAAATTCCATGTCCTTGGACTCAAACTTCAGGGCAGTGGTTCTCAAACTTGAACAGGTTGGAGTGGGAGGTACGTGTGTGTGTGTGTGTATACGTAAGGTAGGTATATGTCTAACTTTTTAAGGAATGGCTAAATATTTGCACCTCTGTGCATTCCCACCAGCAGTGTATGACATCCCCAGTTGCTCCACTTCCTTGTCAACACTTGGTATTGGCTGGTCTTTCAGTTTGAGCCATTTAACAGATATGTGATGTGATCTCACTGTGGTTTTCATTCACATTTCCCTAATGACTAATGCTGTTACACATCTTTTCATGTGGTCGTGAGCTGTATGTCTTCTTTGACAAAGTATCTCTTCAAATCTTTAGCTTATGTTTTCAATTGGGATTTTTTTTCCAAAAATTTTGAGGGATCTTTGTATATTTGGGATACAGATCCTTTGTGAGTTATGTGATTTGCCAATATTGTCTCCTAGTCTGTAGTGTCTCCTTACATTTTCTTGACGGCATCTTTTGAAGAACAGATTTCATTTTGAGGGGCTCCAATTTGTCAATATTTTCTTTAATATTTTTGGTGTTGAATCTAAGAAATCTGAGCCTAACCCAAAGTCACAAAGATTTTCTCCTGTTTTTTTTTTCTTTACTTAAATAATTTTAGGACTTACATTTAGGCTGATGATTCATTATGAGTTAATTTTTGTAGATAGTGCAGAATATGAATTGATATTCATTTTTTTTTAATATTTTGTTTATTTATTTGACAGGGAGAGATCACAAGTAGGCAGAGAGGCAGACAGAGAGAGAAAGGGAAGCAGGCTCCCCGCGGAGCAGAGAGCTCAATGCGGGGCTCAATTCCAGGACCCTGAGATCATGACCTGAGCCAAGGCAGAAGCTTAACCCACTGAGCCACCCAGGCACCCCTGAAGTTCATTTTTAAATATAAATTTCCTGTTATTCAAAAGACTGTAATTTCTCCACTGAATTGAGTTTGCTTCTTTGTTAGAAATAAACTGATCACAGAATTGTGGATCTCTTTCTTTACTCTGTTCTGTTCCATTGATCTATTTCTCTGTCTTAACAACAACACATTTTGATTACAGTAGCTTTTTTTTTTAAGATTTTATTTATTTATTTGTCAGAGAGAGAGGGAGAGAGAGCGAGCACAGGCAGACAGAGTGGCAGGCAGAGGCAGAGGGAGAAGCAGGCTCCCTGCCGAGCAAGGAGCCCGATGTGGGACTCGATCCCAGGACACTGGGATCATGACCTGAGCCGAAGGCAGCTGCCTAACCAACTGAGCCACCCAGGCGTCTCGATTACAGTAGCTTTATAGTAAGTCTTAAAGTCAGGTAGCATCAACTTTGATCTTCATTTTCAGTTTTTAGCCATTCTAAGTACTTTTAATTTCTATAGGAATTTTAAAACTGGCTTGCCAATTTCCACAAAAGAGCCTGCTGAGATTTGGCTGGGATTGTGTTCTGTCTACTTATGAATGGGGGGAGAAGTGACATCTGAACGGTATTGAATACTGTTCATACTTAGGTATGACATCTCCATTCTTTTTTTTTTTTTTTAGTGTGAATAGCACCATGCTGTTTCTTTTTTTTTTTTAATTTCTTTTCAGCGTATCAGAATTCATACATAGTTTTACACCACACCCAGTGCTCCATGCAATGCGTGCCCTCCACAATACCCACCACCAGGCTCCCCCAACCTCCCACCCCCCGCCCCTTCAAAACCCTCAGGTTATTTTTCCAGAGTCCATAGTCTCTCATGGTTCATCTCCCCCCCCCGCAATTTCCCTCAACTCCCTTCTCCTCTCCATCTCCCCATGTCCTCCGTG
>PISX010022882.1:0-30613 GCA_004024625.1 Mellivora capensis
AGGCTGTAGATGAGGGGGTTGAGCATGGGGGTCACCAGGGTGTAGGACAGGGACACCACCTGCTTGCTCTCGGGGGAGTAGCTGGCCTTGGGACGCAGGTGGATGACCCCCGTGGTGCCGTAGAACAGAACCACCACCATGAGGTGGGAGGCGCAGGTGGACAGGGCCTTGCGGCGCCCGGTGGCGGATGGCATGTGGAGCACGGTGGCCAGGATCTTGCCGTAGGACGTGGCTATCAGACAGAAGGGGACCATGATGACCAGCACCGTGGCCGCCAACACACTGGCCTCGAAGACGCTGGTGTCCGCACACACCAGGCTGAGCAGCGGGGCGATGTCACAGAAGAAGTGGCGGATGCCACGGGGCCCACAGAAGGGGAAGCTGAACAGCCAGATGGTGAAGACCAGCGACACGGGGACTCCGGCCAGCCAGCACGTGGCGGCCAGCAGGCGGCAAAGCCGGGGACTCACCAGGGCGCCATACCGCAGGGGCCTGCAGATGGCCACGTGGCGGTCCCAGGCCATGGCGGTCAGGAGGAAGCACTCGGACGTGACGCACGACAGCACCAGGAGCAGCTGCAGGGCACAGCCCGCAGGGGACACGCCCCTCCCGGGCCGCAGCAGGGTCACCAGCAGCCGGGGCACGATGTCCAGCGAGAAGCAGATCTCCAGCAGGGCCAGGTGGCGCAGGAAGAAGTACATGGGTGCGCGCAGGGCCGGGTCCAGGGCGCTCAGCACCACGATGAGCGCGTTGCCCAGCAGCGTGAGCAGGAACATGGCCAGGAAGAGCGCCGCGAGCAGCGGCCGCAGCGTGGGCACGTGCGTGAAGCCCAGCAGGACCAGGTCGTGGGGCGCGCAGCTCTGGTTGGCACAGGGCGGGGCTTCGGGGGCGCCCGGGGGACCCCCGGCGGTCGGCATGGACCCGGTGGGCGCAGCAGCTCTGGGAGGGGGAGAGGTAAGGAGAGGCCGTGAAGGGCAGAGCTGGGCCTACGCGGGCTCTGTCTCCCCAAAGTGGGCTGCGCAGAGCAGGGGAGGCATCTTATCCGAAGGCAAATCAGCACGGGCCACACACGGGTCCTCCTTGAATGCCCTCCATGGACCTGGGAGGAGATCCCAGGGCCTCAGGAGGCCCACGAGGCCCTGACTGGCCTGGCCCACCCACCTTCTGACCTCTTCTCCATGGAGCTGCATCCACAATGTCCGTTCCTGCCTCAGGGCCTTTGCACTTGCCATCCCCGCCCTTTGAGATGCTGTTCCCTGGATGTTTGTATCACTGGTTTCCTTTTCCAAGGTCTGTGAGGATTGGTTCTTGGCTACCTCTCCATCCCCATCTTCTTCTGATCTTCTCGCTCTCTAAGTCCAGCTTCAAAGAACTCCCTCTCACCCCAGGGCCTTTGCACTTGCACAATTAGGTCCCCCCAGCTGTGGGTATGGTTGGACCTTTCTCATCATGCAGGTCTCCACTCAGATATCACCTTTCAAGGTCCCCTACCTGAAGGGCCAGAAAGAATGTAACCAGCCACGCCCTCCACTATACATAGGTTGGAATTAAATTGACTTTAATTTTCCTTCAATAATCTATTCCCTTCCATAGAATGTGAGCATTATGAGAGTAGACACCTTTCCATTTAACGCCCAGCTCAACTTATTCTCCATTACATAGTGCGATAACCTCTCTCTCACACAGGGTTTTTGTGAAGAACAAATGACGTAGTACATAGACGTTCTGGGCACTGGGGCGGCCACAGAGTGAGTCCATGGGCATCAGTGTTCGCCACGTGAATCCAGATTAACCCACATCATGCAGCTGTTTTCATGCTCCTGTTACATACAAAATGAAGCTTAAATATGTTGTCCCGGCATTCAAGCTCCCTTGAGGCAAGGCTCCCACACTGATTCTTTATTTAGCCAGAGAGAAGAATTCCCCACACCAGCCACTGTAGTATGCACTGAGCTGGGATCTGGGGATGAACAGGAAAATCAGACCTGTTCCCTGACATTGTGCTTCCTTGGGGGAACAGAAGGATGCCTTCCTCAGAAGTGAGGATGTGGAGACAGGGGAACCCCCTTAACACTGTTGGTGGGAATGCAAGTTGGTGCAGCCACATTGGAAAACAGTGTGGAGGTTCCTTAAGAAATTAAAAATAGAGCTTCCCTATGACCCTGCAATTGCACTACTGGATATTTGCCCCAAAGATACAGATGTGGTGAAAAGAAGGGCCATCTGTACCCCAATGTTCATAGCTGCAATGGCCACAGTCGCCAAACTGTGGAAAGAGCCAAGATGCCCTTCCACGGACGAATGGATAAGGAAGATGTGGTCCATATATACTGTGGAATATCACTCAGCCATCAGGAAGGATGGACACCCTCCATCTGCATCAACATGGACAGGACTGGAGGGGATTATGCTGAGTGAAATAAGTCAGGCAGAGAAAGACAACGATCATATGGTTTCACTCGTATGTGGGACATAAGGAATAGAGCAGAGGACTGCAGAGGAAGGGAGGGGAAACTGAGTAGGAAGAAATCAGAGAGGGAGACAAGCCATGAGAGACTCCGGCCTCCAGGAAACAATGTGAGGGCTGCGGAAAGGGAGCTGGGTGGGGGAGGGGGCAGGCAGGTGTGGGGGGGACTGAGGACGGCCCGTGTCGTGGTGAGCACTGGGTGTTACATGCAACAAATGAACCGTTGACCACTACATCAAAAGCTAACGATGTACTACGCATTGGCTAACTGAATTTAAATAAAAAAGGAGAAGAAGAAGGAGGCGAGGCTTCTCTGTAACGGCATCTCGACACCGGGCGTCCCGCCTCGCTCCCATCAGATGCTCCCTCAACATTTACTGCACAAACCTCTGCCTTTGCCCACGATTCTCTCCCGGCACCTAACACGAAGCCTGGCTTTACTGAGTGGCGAACATCTACCTCATACAGTTTCGTTCCCCAGGACCTGCGTCAGGGTCTGGCACACATAGAAGTGGCTCAGAACATCTGTTGAGGGGCGCCTGGGGGCTCAGTCGGCTTAACGTCTGCTTTCAGCTCAGGTTATGATCCCAGGGTCCTGGAATCAAGCCCTGCATCGGGCTCCCTGCTCAGCGGGGAACCTGCTTCCCCCTCTGCCTACTGCTTCCCCACTTGTGCTCTCTCTCACTCTCTCTGAAACATAAATAAATAACAGAAGTTTAAAAAACTTCTGTTGAATAGCTAAGGAGAGGATGTGTTCTCAGTTCTCACCACGTCCCTGCACTTAAGCACACTCTCTGACCTCCCCGGGTGCTCAGCCACGGCGCGTGCATCCAGCCTCATGCTGGCCGTCCCCACGCGTGTCCACGCAGCCCCAAATCGTGCCAAGCTCAGACCGCGTGGCATCTGACTGAAGGGCGCAGGACTGGCTGGGGAACAGGTGTTGAAGCTTGACCTGTGCCATCTCTTGGTCTTGCCATTCCAGCAAGACGACTCTCTCCCTCCGAGCCTCGTCGTCTCAGCTACAGGTGGATTTCCTATTCAGAAACCTGACTCAGAGCCGCGGGTGATGGGCATGAAACCCAGAGCCCGAAGCCAGTGAAACAACTCTCTCCCAGCCATCTGCCCGCACAGACAACGCCGCCCACGGCGGCCTCGCTCGCCGTGGCCCCGACGCGCAAGCAGCCTGTGTGTCCCGCTGACCCACAAGTGGACCGAGAGAATGGGACACACACATATAAAATAACATCTATAAAATACACATTATATATAAAACAATATACACATATATGTAATGTGATACATAGAACATAAATCCCACAGAATGTATGTATTCCACATGCAATGCGAGATTATTCAGCCATAAAAAAAACAAAGGAAAATCTGGCACTTGGGGCACCAGGACAAAGCTAGAGTGCATTGTGCATAAGTAGAGGAATACAAATACTGCAGGACATCCCTCGGAGACAGAGTCTTTATTTTCTTAAAGTATTTATTTATTTGACAGAGAGAGAGCACAAGCAGGGGAAGTGACAGAGGGAGAGGGAGACACGGGCTCCCTGCTCGGCAGGGAGCCCGATGCGGGGCTCGATCCCAGGACCCCGGGATCATGACCTGAGCCAGAGGCAGAGGCTTAATGGACTGAGTCCCCCAAGCTCCCTATATATGGAATCTTAAAAAAAAAAAAAGTTGAATTCATCGAAACAGAGTGGGGTGGTGGGTGTCAGGGGCTGGGAGCAGAAATGAGATGTTGGGGGCACGTGGGTGGCTCAGTGAGTTATGTGCCTGTTTGCAGCTCAGGTCCTGTGCCCGCGGTCCTGGGACGGAGCCCTGTGATGGGCTCCCCTCTCAGCAGGGAGCCTGCGTCTCCCTCTCCCTCTGCCCCTCCCCCTGCTCATCTCGCTCTCTCTCTCAAATTAATTAGTTAATTAATTAAAAGGAATGAGATGTCGGCCAAGGGTACAAACTTCCTCTTAGATGTAGATAACTTCTGCGGATCTAGTGCACAGTGTGGTGGCTATAGTCAATAAGACTATACTGCGTTATTTGGAATTTGCTAAGAGAGTAAACCTTAAGTGTCCCTACAATGTGCCCCACGAGTGTAACTGAGGGTGGTGACGGGCGTGTTAACTTAGTTTGCTAATCATTCCGGAGTATATCCCTGGATCAAATGATCACCTTGTATACTTTCAAGATATACAATCTTATTTATCAATTATGCCTTAATAAACCTGGAAAAAAATCAATAAAACAAAACAGAAAAAAAAAGAAAGAAAGAAAGAAAACTAAGCCCGGAGAACATAGCTGTCCTGCTCAAAGTCAAGAGGAAACCAGCCCTCTTTACACCGAACAACTTCCCCAGACTCCCACCGCCATTAAGCCGCGGACCAGATATTCCCCTTCAAGCCCTTCCGTCTACCTGGTCCACACTCCACCCCAACGGGAGCATGAGAGTTCTGCGGGAGCCCCTAGTTGGGTTGTCATGGAGATCGCTGGGTTGGCAGGTCTGGGGTTCAGACGAGAGCTTCAGGGCAACTGGGCATCATTAGGACAGAGAGAACTTCCAGTCATGGATCGAATGAGCTTACTGGGGGAGATGTTGAGTTAATTTCTCCGAATTTCCGTCTCCTCCTCTGTAGTAGAAGGAGGGTATGGGACTTGCTCCCCGTACCTGGGCACTCACTTCAACTGTGTGAATTGCTGTTGTCCTATCTTCCTTGTTTCCCATATGGGGAAACTGAGGCCAGAGATGTTGAGTAAGCTTGCCCAGGTGAATGGAAAAGCATGGATCTGAGCCCAGTGCCTGGCTCTGGGATGAGCTCTACCCCATGCACCCTCTACACGCTGCAGACTGTAAAGTTTATAAAGGAACACCTCAGTCTCCTCCCACACGCTTGTCCTGTTTACCGCAAGCCCACGTAGAGCACCCTCCTCTTGCCTCCCTCAGTCCTGGAGGACGAAGATGCCCATGGAGTACTCACACTTGTGCTGAGAATGGGGGCCTCCGCTTCCCTGGAACCACGAGATCATGAGCAGAGATCAGACAGAGCAGGGTTCGAATCCAAGCCCCACCTTCTTCTGAGCACGTGAGCATGGGCAAGGACCTTTGCCTCTGTGAACGTCCACTCCCTAGTAAAGAAACTGGGAGGAAAAAAAAAATTTTTTTTTTGAAAAAAGACCCATCTGCAGGGTCATGGGAATCCAATGAGGTTACATGTCAGAGGCACCAACACCTGTAAATCCCAGCTTGGAAAACACACCGCCAGGTAGTGGCAGACACATGCAGGCTGTAGCGAAATGAGAAGCTCGTTTCACCACAAAAGTTGAATATTTTTCAAGGAACGTGTGTTCATACACTATTACTATATCCCTCAGTTTTGCCTCCTGTGAAGTGGGGATGATGGTGGTTTTACCCTAGATTAACCAGTACGGCAGGGCCTGGCCTCCAGTAAGAGCCAGAGCAGCAGTAACCGCGTCCCCCCCACCCCGCCCCCCCCGTGCCCTCCGAGCTGCGCAGCCTTGGGCAGTTTTGTCCCTCACGGAGCCTCTGCTTCCGCGCAAGCAAACTGGGCTAAGAAGACCTAAGCCTCCACGTGGGGAGGGCAAGGTTTCGTTTCTGCGGATACGCGGGCACTTGTCAGACGTGAGTCCTGACGTTCCTCTGGACACTGGGAAATCCGAGAGAGGCCTGGCACCCGGTCTCTGGCCTTTCACGCACAAACGTGTTGAGGGTGGGAACTCGGGAAGCATTTGACGGGTTGCGAACCACACTTTCGGCAGCATGGAAGGGTTCCTGGTTAAAGAATCTTAGGCTCCTTCAAGCGACCTCTCTCACTTCCTTTCTGTGATGCTAGAGCTGTGACTAATACAACACCCCCACCAAGGACTCGTTGGACCCTTGCTTACATCTCTGTCGTGACGGGGAACTTATCACCTCTCACGACAGCCCCTCCATCCCTAGACTTTGAGGATGGTCACAAAGACCTTCCCAGCAGCATTCACATATGTGGTTGGCCACAGTGTAAGCTGGACCAGATTCTTTGAAGGGCACAGTGATGACATCTGCCCATGTTAACACTCGGGAAATCTCCTGGCCCCGCAATTCTACTTCTAGGAATGTTGCCTACTGATAGATGTACATATGCACGCAAAGGTCTGTGTGTGAGGTTAATTAGAGCTGAGCATTATTTCGAAGAACTGAAGACTGAAAAGAACCTAATGTCCTTGATGGGCCTGGGGGATGCATTGTATTGTATGCTTACAGCGCCCAACTCCCAGCCCTCCTGCATGAGCCGCCTTAGCACGCGGAAGCAGGCGCACAACACTGCAGGCCATGCTATCCTTTCTAAAACGGCAGGAGATGGGACGCCTGGGAGGCTCAGCTGGTTAAGCGACTGCCTTCGGCTCGGGTCATGATCCTGGAGTCCTGGGATCGAGTCCCATATTGGGCTCCCTGCTTGGCAGGGAGTCTGCTTCTCCCGCTGACCCCCCCACTTCTCATGCTCATTCTCTCTCACACACTCTCTCTCTCTCAAATAAATAAATAAAATCTTTAAAAAAATAAAACGGCAGGAGAAGTTATACATACATATACACACACATATGTACATATATATGCAACAGATATTTCTGGAAAGACATAAAAGGTTCTGCTAACAGGGGCTGCCTCTGGAGAGTCTCACTGGGAGTCAGAGACGCAAGAGATATTTGTCATCATACATCCTTGGGAAATTTTATTTTATTTTTTTTAAGATTTTATTTATTTGACAGACAGAAATCACAAGTAGGCAGAGAGGCAGACAGAGAGAGAGGAGGAAGCAGGCTCCCTGCTGAGCAGAGAGCCCGATGCGGGGCTCGATCCCAGGACCCTGGGATCATGACCTGAGCCGAAGGCAGAGGCTTTAACCCACTGAGCCACTCAGGTGCCCCCCTTGGGACATTTTAAACTTCGTCTGTGGGTATGTATTTTGCTTAGAAAAAATTTGCTTCTGCAGAAATTTTAGACATTGAAGAGTAATGAAAGCCTTCACAAACAAACGTACTTGCTATAAAAAATTTGATCCACTTATAGGAGGTATCCAGGGGAGTTGAATTCATGGAGGCCAAAAGTAGAATGGTGGGTGCCAGGGGCTGGGGGAGGGAGATATGGGGAGTTGCTTAAGGGACACAGAATTTTAATTTGCAAGATGAGAAAGTTCTGGAAGTTGGTTGCACAACAATGTGAACATACTTAACTACAGAACTGTACACTTAAAATGGTAAAGATGGTAAATTTATGTTATGTGTATTTTACCACAATTTAATAAAATAAAAAATTTAAATATATTTGAAATAACACAAGTATGTACAAAACAAACAGAGCATTGTGGAGGGCACGCATTGCATGGAGCACTGGGTGTGGTGTAAAACTATGAATTCTGTTATGCTGAAAAGAAATAAAAAAACAAACAGAGCATTCCCCAGAAACCAATGCCCACTTTGAAGTAATAACCAGGATTTATAGTTTGGCCTTGTAGCCTTCAGATTTTTATGTACATGAAATGTTTTATATGATTCGACTCCTGTTATAATTTCATTTAACACTTCAGAACCAGAAAAAAAATTAGGGTCACAAAAATTGACCTGTAACCCCACAAAGATCACCCCCATGGATGCTCAGTGCATTACATACATAGATACAGATTTCATTTTGAAAACGAAATTAATTTTCAATCACATTTTATATCTTAGCATGTCCATGGAGGATTTTTCCCTATTAATAAAAATATTCATGATCATGATTTTAATTAGTCACAATATCTTGTCATATGATGTTGGCAAATAATATTTAAAGAAGTCTAACTCACATAAGTGACATGAGGAAGTTTTGTTTCCAGCCAAATGAAGTGAGTAAAAGTAGTTACCTCGAGGTTGCGGTAGGAATGAATGGAGCTCACGCATCAAAATTCTTAACATGGTTAAGAATTTAACCTGTTAATTAACCTGTTAATTTAACATATGGAGAGCATTTGATGTGTGCTGCCTTATCATCATTGCTCTGTGATCAAGCTGTATTCGAATTTTTTACAACTTTAGAGAATGCCACAACGGATATCTTTTTGGGTTAGTGTGGAGATTGTTTCATCATTTTAAATGAGTTATGGTAAAAAAGGATTGAGAGAATGATGAGGCGTGGAGGGATGAAGGAGGAAACAGGACAGGAGGGACAGAGGGAAGGAAGGGAAGGAGAGTAGGAGGATGAGAGGAATTATTTTACAGTTATAGGATGTAAAGTTTTCTAGAAGATCAGCCAATGCCCATCATTTTGGACATTTTGGACAGAAAAGGTGAAGCTCAGAGAGGGCCAGTCTGCCTACATGACCCAGTGGTCCCTTTGCCCCACCCCCATGCTCCCACTGTCATCCTGTTCTATAGGGTTATCTTCAGATGATGGATGAAGCAGGAAAGAGAAGCTCAAAGAACTTCACCAGCTCAGAAAGCAAAGTGGGGGGCATCCATACCTCCTGCCCCCTGATCAGATCCTCAGAGAACCATCTTTTTCTCCCTGAATAACCAAATGATGCTCTACTTGCCAAGAAGACTCTCGGCAACCAGTGCATCCACAGCTCAGAAACTTGGCTGAAGGCAGGCTCAACGAGATATAAAGTTCTGGCCAGGGACCTTGAGGCTGTCATTCTCCCTGAAGACCTCAGAATCAGGGCTCATTCACAAAGCAGTGGGGACATGGCCCTTGCTTTCTCTCCACCCCTCCTCTGATACAGCTGAAAAGCAATATACCTCTCCGCTGTGCAAAAACCCAGTTCCATGGCAAGGGGGCTCGATGTTGGCCAGGGTGTGAATAAACAGGTCTGCTTCTAGCTTCTATTCCTCTGGCAGGTGCACCACCTGACACAGTCATGCTGGTGCACGAGCAGATTTAGACAAGTTAAAATGAAAGCCTACTTTCCCCAAGGCATCTCACACCTGTTATGATGTTTATGATCAAAAAGAAGGGGAAAAAAGAAGAGATAACAAATGCTGGAGAAGACGTGGAGATGATGGTGGTGGAGATGATGAGGGTGACGGTGGTGATGGTGGAGATGGAGATGATGAGGGTGACGGTGGTGAGGATGAGGATGATAGTGGTTGACAATGGTGGTGGTGGTGATGGCGATGGTGGTGGTGATGATGATCATTATCAGGATTTTGTTACTATTTTTCCAGGGTCCTGAGGAAAGGGCATTTACAGGCAATAAGGTCAAAGGTGGCAAAGCGTCTGTATTTGGGGGCATTTTATTTCTGTTACAATGGGAGAGGACTGCAGAACTTTAACTCAGCAAGGGACATGATCTAATTTAGGTTCATTCTGAGTTCCTTTCATGAAGCTTAGGATGAGAATTAGGAAAGTGACATAGATGAAATGTGTCACTGGGGTTGGCACACAGTGGATGCTCTGCAAGTCATGGTTGAAATGTCACTGGTTAGCTCCTCCTCTAGGCTGGGAGTTTCTTGGGGACAGGGTCTGTGTCTGATTTATTTCAGTGTCCTCAGCGCCCAGCACAGAGCCTGGCACAGCACAGGTGTGGGTCTGTTAGAAGTCTTCGGTTGCAAGCAACAGCAACCAACTCTGTCAGGAGCACAGGAAGTCCAGGCCTCCATGTCTGCATCAGCAGGAGCGGAGGACCCCCTAAAATCTGCACACTCCTTCTAAGGATTCCCCCTTCTCTCCCTTTCTACTCTAACACTCTCAACTTTGTCATTGCTTTCTGCCTTGAAACTATCAGGCTTTAACTTCTTGGGTCCTTTTCACTCAGCATATGAAAGTCAAGTCTCCTGGGCCATTCCTTATTCTTTGGACTCAAATCCCCTTACATATCTATGGGCAGAGAGGCAAAACACCCAGGCATTCCCTATTCCCTTTCTAGCTTTTATAGTCTGGGATCATTGAAGCTGCTAGATTCAGCCATGCCTGACACCAACCCTGCTCTCCATTGCACTCATCACCATCAAACATGCCATGTTACTTCATGTATTTTGTACACTGTGTGACTCTCCCACCAGAATGAGGGTGGGGCTTTAGTCTGTTTTGTTCACTACAGTATCCCCAGTCCTCAGAGCAGTGTTTAGCACATAGTAGGCACTCAATAAAGATTTGTTGACAGAATCAGTAAATGGCTAACTTAAGCAAAATTATTGAAACTATTGGGATTGTATATGGCAGCTGGTAAAATCTGTGGAAAAGCCAAATCACGTTATCTCAGAAAACACAGAACTGAGACAATTTCAAGAATACTAAAGGATTCTCTTCTGGAATCTTTGTGATAAGTTGACTCTGAATGTTATCCATCCTTGAGGCACAAGAAGGAATAGATGAGCCACCCCTTGGCCAAAGGAGGACAGGGTGCCATAGTTGGACATCTCACCAAACATAAGTACAGTACTTACCTGTCTTGTAAGAGTGCATTCAGCTGCAAGATATCAAATGTCTTTTAAAAGTGGCTTAAGTCAGAGAATGAGAAGAGAAGCCACAGGCTAAAAGGAAATACTGCAAAAGACACATCTGATAAAGGACTGCTATCCACAATATACAAAGAACTCTTAAAACTCAACAATACAAAATAGAAAAACTCAACCTAAAAATGGGCAGAAGGTCTTAATGGACACCTCACCAAGAAGATGTACAGATGGCAAGTAAGCATGTGAACATACGCTCCGTATCATATAACTCAAGGAAATGCAGATTAAACAAGCACCACTACAAACTTATTAGGATGCCCCAAACCCAGAACACCGACACCACCAAATGCTCGTGAGGATGTGGAGCAACAGGAACTCTCCTTCACAGCTGGCGAGAACACGAAACGATGCTGCTCCTTTGCAGGACAGCTTGGAGTTTCTTATAAAACTAGACATGTTCTTATCATATGATTTGGTAGCTCCTTGAAATTTACCCAAAGGAGTTGAAAACGTAGGTCCACACAAAAATTTGAATGGGGGGTCTTTACAGCAGCTTTATTCCTAACGGCCCAAACTTGGAGGCAACCGAGATGTCTTTCAGTAGGTGAAGGAATCAACTGTGGTCCACCCAGACTGTGGGACATTATCAGTGCTAAAACGAAGTGAGCCATCAAGTCACGAAAAGACGTGGAGGACCTTAAATGTATAAAACCAAGTGAAATAAGCCAATCTGAAAAGGCTACGTGCTACGTGATGCCAGCTATGTAGCATTCTGGGAAGGCCAAATGCAGAGAAAAGATCAGCGGCGGTCAGGGGTTGAGGAGAAGGAGCAAGGAATAGGAGGAATTTCAGGGCAGTGAGACTGCTCTGTATGAGACTGCGGGGACAGACACAAGTCATTACTCGCTTATCAAAACCCCTGGGAGGCACAACACCTAGACGGAACCCTAATGTAAACTGTGGATTCTGGGCAATAATGTGTCAATGGAGGAGGGTCACCACTTGTAATAAGTGATGGGGAAGGTTGATAATGGGGGAGGCTGTCTGGGGGCAGAGAGTGTATGGGAACTCTCTTTACCCTCTGCTCCTTTTTGCAATGAACCTAAAACTACTCTAAAATATAAAGCCCAAGAAATTAACTAACAATTTAGGTTACTATTTTAAAAGTGGCTTAAGGGGGGCACCTGGGTGGCTCAGTGGGTTAAGCCTCCACCTTCGGCTCAGGTCATGATCTCAGGGTCCTGGGATCGAGCCCTGCATCAGGCTCCCTGCTCAGCGGGGAGCCTGCTTCCCCCCACCCCACCTGCCTCTCTGCCTACTTGTGATCTCTCTCTCTCTCTGTCAAATAAATAAATAAAATCTTTTTTAAAAAGTGGCTGAAGCAAGGATAACTTCACTTAGTAAGGGCTTACTGTGTGCCCCACATCAGGAGCTCTTCAAGTGCCACAAATGGTTTCGTAGCAGCAGTTATTAGTGCCTCCACTTTACAGATGAGAAACACGGAAACACACAAGATGCTGGATTCACACTAGATAGAAAGGAGCTGTGCCAGGTTTCAAGCCTGGATGTCTGAAGCCAGATCCCACACGCTTGGCCACTTTGCTATAATAATAGCCAGCACCTAAATTGTACATATACGGGCCAGGCACATCTTACAAGAGTTATGCATGTCAATTTCTTTCTCATAAAAATACTAGGGGCTGATTATCATAATCATCATTATCATCACCCCCGCTCTACTGATGAGGAAAACTGAACTGCAGATAAGTAATTGCCCTGAGGCCACGCTGGCAGTAAAAGGATGAGGTGGGATTGGATTCGCACAGCCTTGCTCCAGAGAACCTATTTCCACAACGTTCTACTGCCTCTAGAACCAATAATAAGTTTACTTACCTCTTAAAAAGTTGCCAAATAAAATACAGGACACTCAATTAGATTTGTAGCTATATAAATTTATGTCAATATAAATTTAATACATATAAAGAAAGTTTCTTTGAAGCATAATTATACCAAGGATATTTTAGAATAAGTACGTCCCAAACACAGCATGGGAAACACTTATACTTTTTTTTTTTTTGCAGTCCCAAAATAATCTTTTATTTTATTTTTTAAACACTTATACTTTTAAAAAGCTTGCGTATCTCCAATTTAACTGGGGGTCTTGCATTTCTATTTGCTAAATCTGGCAACCCCACCACCTCACATAACAAAATGACCATAATGGGCAGTTCCAAATTAGTAAATTCAATGTATCAGTGATATCAGATTTGCTTCTCTGTCTCTAGGTTTTGCCCTCATGATCACAGAATGGCTGCCAGTGCCCCAACCTCACAAGACAATATCCAAAAGAACAAAGGGAGGAAGGAAAGGGAAGGGTGAGGAATGAAGCCCTTCTTTCTGCCTCATTGTTTTTAAGGTGGAGGAAACTCTTTCCTTGGAGCCCCAGGAGACTCCTCATTGCATCTCATTGGCCAGATTGGTCACATGCTCACCTCTAAAACCAATCACCAGCAAAGGAGAAAAAGGTTATTCTGATTGCCTAATGCAATCCTGATGGTCTCCCCAGGCTGAATCCCTGGTTCCCTGAGCAAATTGCCTGTTGGATCTGGGCTCTCGGAGCAAAGAGGGGCCAGCCCCTGCTGGGTAATTGGTACTGCCTGGCAAACCACCCCAAGCCTGAGGCATAAAACAACGCTGTTAACATCCTCCCGAGTCCTGAAGTCAGGAGCTAGGACACGGTCCAGCAGGATGGTTTGTCTTTGCTTTATGATGTCTGGGGGCCTCGGCTGGGAAGCCTTGAAGCTGGCGGTGATGCCTTGGCGGGGAGCTGGAGCGCCCTGTGTCTCCAGCGGTGTCTGGGCTGCCAGCTTATGGCCAGAGCGCCTCCACGTGGCCTCTCCACGTGGTGTCCTCGTGAACTGGTTTGGGATGTCACAGCAGGACCTCCAGGCTCTGAGGAGGGAGGGAGGAGGACGAGGAAGCACAAAGTGGGAGCATTTTTTAAAAGATGTATTCATTTGAGAGACAGCGTGAAAGCGAGCACAAGCAGGGAGGAGGGGCAGAGGGAGAGGGAGAAGTGCATTCCTTGCTGAGCAGGGAGCCGGACCCTGGGCTCAGTCCCATGACCCCAGGATCATGACTTGACTGGAAGGCAGACACTTAACCAACTGAGCCGCGCAGGCGCCCCTCAGACCTCAATCCTAAGAGAAGCCCTTCCGATTCTATCTTGCGGAACCAGCCACGGTCCTCCTGGCGTGTGCTCCCCCTTGCAGCAAGCTCAGTAACCTTAACTTTCTGTTTGGACGGCAGCTTGTTCCTGGAGGCTTTGCTCATGGGTTTTGACAGTCCCTGTATCTGGGAACGGTACAACCACGTGTGGAAGCCAGAAGGTCTGGAGGTCATTGCTTCTGCTCGTCATGCTTGAGCCCTAAAGTAGGACACAAAACTGGCTTCTCGGGGGTTGGAGATCTTTCCAAGTCTCTCATACGTGCACACACACACATTCCTTTGGGCCACATCGTGAACTCAATTATGCGTTCATTCCTTCGGCAGAGATGTGTAAAATTCCCGCTCTGTTCCAGACCCCGTGCTCAGCAAGGCTTCACGGCCCTCGGGATCTCGCCAGCTAAGGGTTATGTTTACTAGAAATAACGGGATCACCGGTGGACATGTCAGCTCTCTGTGGCCTCAGAATCCACAAGGCTCGGCGGTATAAAACAAGAACGTGCGCTGAGCTCATGGACCTGTGGTCTCACACATGCCAGCTAAGCTTCCCGGGGCCTCTGCTGCCCGCTGCGGGACACCGAGGTGGTCTTACGGATTCCATCTGGGCTGTCCCATGTGGGGGGTATCAGCGGGGAGTCACACGAATATTGGAGCTACCCGTGGCTACGTGACACAATTTTCAAGCCACCAATTTGGTGGCCTAAAACAATGCATACTTCTGACCTGACAGCTGTGTGGCCAGGAAGGGCTTGGGTGGGTCCTTCGGGTCAGGGTTTCACGGGACGGCAATCATGTCCACCCGGCTTCATCTCAAGCCAAGGCTCAACCGGGGACTGATTTACTTCCCAGATGACACAGCTGGTAGACTTCGGCCCCTTGTAGGCTGTCAGACTGAGGGCCTCAGTTTCTTGCTGGCCTTCTGTGGCGGATAGAATAATAGCCCCAGCCCCTGCCAACAATGCCCACATCCCAATCTCCAGAAGCTGGAGACTGTGACCGGAGGACGAGAGGCTGCAGGTGGGGAGGACTTTGGGGGACTCTCCTGGGCCATCCAGGTGGGCTCCATGGGCTCTCAGTCACGAGAGTCTTCATGTGGGAAAGAGGACGCAGGAGCGTCCGAATCCGAGAACGCAGGACGACAGAAGCAGAGGTCTGGGGGATGCAGTTGCTGGCCTTGAAGCCGGAGCAGGGAGCTGTGAGTCAAGGAGATGCTGCTCTTCTTTGTGATCTTCTGCTGCTTGTGGGCAAAAGCATCCCAGCTGACGTGGTGCTCCTATCGGGAAAGAGGGGCGCCCGGGGGGCTCAGTCGGTGAAGCCTCTGCCTTCGGCTCAGGTCATGATCCCAGGGTCCTGGGATCGAGCCCCTTGTCAGGCTCCCTGCTCAGCGGGGAGTCTGCTTCTCCCTCTCCCTCTGGGCTCCCCCGCTTGTGCGGTCGCACTCTTTCTCTTTCTCTGTGTCAAATAAATAAATAAAATCTTAAGAAAAAACAAATCAGGAAAGAAGAGGGCAGTAGGAAAAAAGGTTCTCCATCTCTGCATCGAAGGCCCAAGTTTTTGTTCTATTTACAGCCCACTCTGGGAGCCTTCCTTCCCTGCCCAGTGAAGAATGCACTGAATGACCCAGAGACACGGTCCCCTCTGTCCTGGCTCCTCCAGCCAGGACTGTCCTCTGCCCATGGTCTGCACGGAAGTCCGATCCTGCACAATATGTGATGATTCCACCCGCGGTGACGGCCCTGGGGGGACGCGCCTCTGGGGCAGGTGTGGTGCTCGGAGCCCTGGGACCGGGGAGAGCAGGTCTCCAGGCAGGAGACAGTGCTGGCCCGGACGGTGCTGGAGAAGGGCAAAGGTGGAGGGATTGGGGGTGCATTTTGGTGGTAAAACTGCATGTTTGTTTTAGTAGCAAATGTGACCAAAACGCAACCCAAAGAAGCTTAAGTTGAAAAGGAATTTTCTGGATCCTGTAACTGGGAAGAATGGAGGAAGTCACAGGGTCAAAGAAAGCAAAGGAACGGAGCGCTGGGGGAACCAGGGATCCCGTGCTCCGGGTCTTCCTCTGCCATCCTCTATCTCTATCTCCATCGCTCTCTTCACGCGCCTCCACTCCCTGCCCCTCTACCTCTCTAGCACCCAGACCCGTGTGTTCACTACCCACGATTCCTCACATTCTGGGTATGGAGAAACACGGCTGACCTCTCCCCAGCTCTGGCAGAAACTTCAGGACCCCAGAAACCTTCAGTCCATCCCGGCAAAGAACGAAGGAGCTGCGTGTGTCCCGCCTGCACTGAGAACCGCCGGAGGTCACCAGGGGTGGGGCACTACGACTGGCCAAGCCTGGGCCTGGAGCCCTCAACCTGCAGCCAGCTGGGGCAGAATACTATGATCCAGAGCCCAGTGGCACTAGCAAGAACGGGGTCGCTCCCCAGCGACAGAGGCACGTGGCAGACACACCCCATGTCCCAGCAGGGAGATTTCTGGGGTGCCAATAATATTTGTTTCCCAGTGAGGTTGCGGGTTGCAAGGGTGTGTTTGTTTGTGAAACCCACCGAGCTTCATAATTATGATTCAGGTACTTTTCTGTATGTAGGTAACACCTCGGTAAAAAGGTTTTATTTTTTATTTTTTTAACTTGATTTTTATTATGTTATGTTAGTCGCCATACAGTACATCATTAGTGTTTGATGCAGTGTTCCAAAATTCATCGCATATAACACCCAGTGCCCCATGCAATCCGTGCCCCCCTGAATACCCATCAGTGGGCTAAAAAGTTTATTTAAAAAATGACTAGGTCCATCCATGTTGTTGCAACAAGTGGCAAGATCTTAATCTTTTTTATGGCTAAGTACAATTACGACATGGATATAACACTGTATGTTAATTATGGTTCAATTTTAAAAAAATTTTTAAAGATTTTATTTCTTTATTTTACAGACGGAGATCACAAGTAGACAGAGGCAGGCAGAGTGAGAGGAGGAAGCAGGCTCCCCGCTGAGCAGAGACCCTGATGTGGGGCTCGGTCCCAGGACCCTGAGATCATGACCTGACCCAAAGGCAGAGGCTTAACCCACTGAGCCACCCAGGCGCCCCCAATTTAAAAGTGTTTTTAAAGAACTGGTCTGATTTGAGGACTCTTACACTTAGGCCTTGTGCCGTCAATAGAGCACGTGCCTGTCACGTCTTCATCAAATCAGTTGTGAGGAAAATTTTGGAGGGAAATCCTCACAAATTAAAACAAATTTAGGAGACAACTTTACCAAATGCGTGGCTGGGTATTATTAGAACATCTATTCAAACAATCAAACTGATAATGGGGGATCTGAACATGGCCTGGACCTTGGCTGGTGCCCCCAATATTGGGGAGAGTCATTGCTTTACTTGGCCCACCAGTTCGAATGCGAATCCCTTCTTGGAACAACCCCACAGATACACTCAGAAATAATGTGGGTTCTTTTCAGATAAAATTTTTTATTGTGTTATGTTAGTCACCATACAATATAATCTGCAAATCTTAGAGCCAGGGAAACAATCTTAAAAGCAGTAAGGAGGAAGAGATTTCTTACGTACAGAGAGAGGAACATCAGAATAACGTCAGACCTGTCCAAGGAGACCTGGCAAGCCAGAAAGGGCTGGCAAGACGTATTCAGGTACTAAATGAGAAGAACATGCAGCCAAGAATACTTTATCCAGCAAGGATGACATTTTAAATGGATGGAGAGATAAAGAGCTTCCAAGACTGGTGAGGTTTAAAAGAGTATGTGACCACCAAGCTGGCACTACAGGAAATATTAAGGGGGGTTCTATAAAAGAAGAAAGAACTCAAGAGTGACATAGAACAGAAATTCACAGAGATAATCTATAGAAACAAGGACTTCACAGCCAACATGATGTCAATAAAAACGTGTCTCTCAATAATCATTCTCAAAGTGAACGGCCTAAATGTGCCCATAAAACGGCACAGGGTTGCAGATCGGATAAAATGACAGGACCCGTCCATATGCTGCCTACAGGAGACGCATTTGGAACCTAAAGATGCATCCAGACTGAAAGTGAAGGGATGGAGAAGTATCTTTCATGCTAACAGGCCTCAAAAGAAGGCTGGGGTAGTGATTCTCCTATCAGATAAATTAGATTTTAAACTAAAGACTGTAGTCCGAGATCCAGAGATACACTACATCATTCTTAAAGGGTCTGTCCACCAAGAAGATCTAACAATTGTAAATATTGATGCCCCGAATATGGGAGCAGCCAACTACATAAGACAACTGTTAATCAAGATAAAGAGACATATTGATAATAATATGGTAATTGTAGGAGATCTCAACACTCCACTCTCAGCAAAAGACAGATTGTCTAAGCAGAAAATCCAAAGAAACAAGAGCTTTGAATGACACATTGGACCTCATAGATATATACAGAACATTCCACCCGAAAACAACAGAATACTCATTCTTCTCGAGTGCACATGGAACCTTCTCCAGAATAGACCGCATCCTGGGTCACAAATCAGGACTCAAGCGATACCAAAAGACTGAGATTATTCCCCGCATATCCTCAGACCACAGTGCCGTGAAACCCCTGGGTCTCATTCCTGGTGGAGGGAGGTGGGTTACAAGCCAGCAAATCAGGGTTCCTCAACGTCTGCACGACTGACATGTGGGGCTGAATCAGTGCCTTGCTGCGGGGACTGTCCCGTGCAGGAGGTGGGGCAGCATCCCCCACCTCTACCCACTAAAGCCAGGAGCACCCCCTTTCCAGCTGTGGCGACCAAAAGTATCTCCAGACATTGCCAGGGGTCCCCTGGGGAGCAGAGTGACCCTTCAGTGACAACCGCTGCCGAGGAGGAACACGGGACGTCATTTCAGCGAATCGGCAGGTTCCCACCGTGTGCTGCAGGCTCAGCACTGCCCCTGACCCCGGGCCACTGAGGGGGCCGGACAGTCCAAGCCCCGTCCCACCTGCGAGCCATTTTCCAACAGGAAGTCACTTCTCCAAGAACAGAAGCAGCTCCCCGGGGCTGCCCCGGGCCGCACCCACACATCTGGTCCTCTCCGGCGATGTGGTGTCTCAGCACAGACACGAGGCCACGGCCCCTGGGAGGGAAGTGCCTACCAGAGCCTCAGCTGCTTTGCTAATGAGTTCAACGAGTCAGAAAGTTTCCTCGCAATTCCCAGGCCAGTCTCCACTTGTCAGCTCCTAACGAGCTCAGGGGCCCTGGTCTCCAGCGGCGACCAGAGGGACACGGAGCCCAATTACCCCATCTGGCTCCCCCCGCTGCAGCCCCCGGCCTTGCCAAGCCCGCGGGGACCTCTCTCAGGCACTGAGCCTGTTAGCAAAGTTCTCGTCCTTGGGGAACCACCAGGAGCCTCCATGTAATGAGGCTTGTCTTAGCCGTAGGAAAACACGTAGTTACCGGGCGCTGATTTGGGGCGGGTGGAACTCCCGTCCCGCTGGAGCCCGGGGCGCGCAGCTTAGCCAAGGTTGGGGAAGCCAGCGCCCTTGCACCTGTGTGCTCTCACCAGGGAACTTCGCCCTTCAGCGCAGACACTAAACATTTAGCCCAAGCAGCCGAAGACGAGGACTAACTGCAATGATCCCCTGAAGACACGCAGCCCCGTGGCTCTAGTTGACGCTGACCTGCTGACGACCCGGGCCAGGGCCTCCTCCAGACCGAAGCTGCCCGTTTCCCTCCCCACCTGAATGTCCGCCAGACGTCCCCCATTGAACACAGCAAAGTAGAACCAGACACTGTGTCCCCAGATCTGCTCTGCCTACAAGGTTCCCCAGCGCAGTAACGAGCATCCGTGATCCACCCAGATACTCAGGCTAAAAGCCTAGAACTCACCCCAACCCTGAAATAGGACGGTTGTAATCATGGAGTCACACGGCTGGGCTCACATCCTGACTCCCCTCCCACTTACTCTGTGGTTCTGCACGTAATTTCTCTATGTCTCAATCTCCTCATCTGTAAAATGGAAATATAACAGGCCTTGATTCAGAGGGTTATTGTGAGGACCAAGCGGTGGGTGGTAATTATAGACATGTATGGTCATATATGCCGTACATGAGACCGTGCGTGGCACGGAGTAAGCATGTGTTTGCTGTCACTACCGTTCTGTATTACATTACTGTTGTGTCATATTACATTGGTATTTTATATTACTACATTATGATATTATGTATCGTCTTCTATTACATTACTATTATTTCTCTCACAACCCATATGCAGCCACTGGCAAGAGTTTTCAACTCCTCACATTTTGAACTTTCAATTTCCAAAATATATTCATCCACACCGAACCATCACCACCTCTGCTGTCGCCATGTTAGTCTAAGTCACCATGGCCCTCGACCAGACTCCTGCCAGCGCACCTACACTCCCTAGTTCCGCCCTCACTCTTATTAATAAGTTTACTCTCTACACCTCGTAATTCAGACCCTGCCACATTCTCACCCAAGCTCTCCCGGAGTCTCTTACACCACTTGCTTTCCAATCCATCCTCACCATGGCCAGACGTCCCCCACTCCCCACGCCTGTCCTGCCACCCCGACCCTCCCCTCTGTTCCAGTCACATCAGGGCTTTCTTGTCAACCCTGCAGCATGCCGGGTACCTCCCGGCCTCAAGACCTCGCATGTTCTGTTCCCTCTGCTTGAACGTTCCCTCCACAGTTCACCGCACGGCTCATTCTGCACTTGATTCAGGTCCAAGCTTGGCTGTCACCTCCCCATTAAGCTGTCCCTGATCAGTCTGGCTGAATGAGTGCCCCATTGCCTTTCTCTGCCCCTCACCCTGCTTTGTTCTTCTTCATATACAAACCACCACCTGAAACTTGAAAACGTATTTGTTTACTTATTTACTGTTTGACTCCCAGCTAGAATATAACAGCCATGATTTCAGAGATGTTGGATCTCCGGGTCACGGAGAAGAGTGTCTTAGAGGCATAGAAAAAACAGTCGTTGAATGAGTCAGTGACACAACAATAAAACGAAGAAATGATAAACTCTTATGCGCTGAATTGTGTTCCCCACCCCGAAATTCATAGGTTGAAACCCTAACCCTCTACGACCTCAGAATGAGACCTCATTGGGAGCTGGGGTCCTTGCACAGGTCATCAGTTAAGAGGAGGTCATCCTGGATTAGGATCCCCCTAATCGATATTAACAGAGAACTTGTACAAATGAGAAGATGACGTGTAGAGACACGGGGACAAGATGGTCATCCACAAGCCGGGGAGGGACCTGGAGCAGATCTGTCCGAGTCCTCGGGAGCAATCGACCTGCGGATGCCTCGACCTCAGCCTCCTGCTTCCAGAACGTCCAGACAGCAAATGTGTGTCGTTTAAGCCACTGTTTGTGGTGCTTGTTACGGTAGTTCTAGAAAACAAAGGCCCTAAGTAGGACCCTTTTATCAAATACCTAAACGAATATACAAGGCGTTCCTACACACTCACAAGACGTCAGAACGCCACTAAAGCCTGGACAGAGGATGAACATAAAATTCACAAGAGAAAGGCGAATGGCCAAGGAGTATTGAGTATGTCACCGAGTAGGACATACCAAAATAAGCACGCGGTAAAAATGAGGCGCTGAATGCAACTGGGATCCCGGACTGGGCCTTGGGAGAGAAGAGGGGAGTGAGCCAGAAAACTGGAGAAATGTAATGAAGTAACTCAGTTCACACTTCACTTACTAACAACTGATGGACGTTCATCTCTCTGTTTTGACAGACACACGTGGTTGTGTAAGTTGTGCTATCGGGGAGGCTGTGAGAAGTTTGTATGGAAACTGTGTTATTTTTGTGACAGTTCCGTGAATCTAAAACTATGAAAGCACAGGAAATTTAAAATAGATGTATTTTTAAAGGATTCAGTAACAGAGTGTCATGGTAAAGAGCCTAGGATTCTGGAGCCAGACGATCTGGATTAGCGTCATGGTCCTTGTCAGTCACCAGCTATGTGGCCTTGGACAAGTTCCCCAGTCTCCATGAGCCTTCATATTCCCGTCTGTAAAATAAGGACCAATAATAGTACCTGCTTTCTAGGGTTGTTGTGAGGATCGAGGGTCTGATACGGGTGAACGCAGAACATCACCTGAAAGTCAGCAGGCAGTAGATGAGCGTTTGCTGGCCTTGTTTTTATTTTTGCTGATGATATCGTCAATTATTAGAACATGGACAGTGACTGTCAGTAACGGGAGCTCACTTGCACTGTTGGTGGGAAAGAAATGGGTGTTGTTCTTTGAAAGGAAGAGAGATCATTTTTTTTTCCTTTTTAGATTTCATTTGAGAGAGAGCACGAATTGGGTGGCGGAGAAGGGAAGAAGGAGGGGGGAAGGAGAGGCAGGCTCCCCGCTGAGCAGGGAGCCCGAGGCGGGGCTCGATCCCAGGACCCTGAGATCATGACCTGAGCCGAAGGCAGAGGCTTAACGACTAAACCACCCAGGCAGGCCAACAGCAAACATTTTAATTAATTAATATTTTCACAGCTTCATTGATACATCAATGAACTTCATCCACTTAAACTGTAGAGTTAAACGGTGTTTCCTATCTTCAAAGAGCTGTACAAACCATCAATGTAATTAATTTTTCAAGTGTACCATTCGAGGGGGGTTGGTATTTTCACAAAATGTGCAGAAACCCGAGCACGCTCACATGTATGTGTCCGCACGCACAGTCTACGGATGGTGGACATCGGCGCTGTCTCCACTGTGCTTCCAGGCGTTGCAACCAACGTAGCTAGGAACGTCCTCTCCTCGCGTCAGGAACAGACACACGCGCGTCCCCGCGTTCATCCCCGCGAGCGGCGGGCGTCCTCTGGGCCTCACACGGGACGTGCCTCTTCAGATCACCACGGCTTGGAAGCTTTAACTCGTCTCCCTCCCAGCTTCAATGTCATCACTACCTTGTGTTTTGGATGTAGCTTGTTTGTTTTCCAGATCCCTTCCGACATTTTTACTTGTTTTCTACGTTTGCTCACATCTGGATGCATACTTACCTCTCTCTTTCCTTTCCATTTCTTGCTCCAGCTCAGACTTTCCATCTTAAATCTCCTTGTGTCTGTCTGATGTGTGCCTGCTACAGTTTCCTTCAGCCTACTGGTGGCAGATTCTCAATCTTTTCACGGAAAAACCATTTTTATTTTGCCCTCATTCTTGAGCAGTGCTTTTCCTGGTGTATGTTAAGTAGATAGTCTTTGGACACATTAAAGAAATCATTTGCTGACCCTGACTTCCATTTTTGCTGCTATCAGTCAGGCTAACAGCTATTCCTTTGAAGGTGACCTTTTTCCTCCGGCTGATTTTAAGATGATCTCATTAACTTTGGTTTTTCTGAATTCTGTGATGTGTCTGGGTATTGGTTTCGTCTTATTTATCATGCTTGGGATCCAGTGAACTTCTTGAATACATATACAGATATTGATATCTGTCATGCGTTCTGGGAAATTCTCAACCATTTTTCCTTCAAATATTGCCCTAACCTCTGCACTATGGGGGATTTCTCTCTGAGCCCAGTCAAGTCACTATAAAATTAACCATCACAACTCCATTCTGTCTCTTTTCTCTTGGGACTTTAATCAATCACATATTGGACCTTCTCACTAAAAACCTCACACCTCTTAGTCTCTCCTGGATTTTTTCATTTTTTTATCTCTCTGTGCTGAATTATGGATAATCTCTGCTACTATCCCTTCTAGTTCATAATTCTTGTGTCCCATCTGCTGCTAAATAAATCTATTTTGTCTGTATTTCCAGCTTTGTGATTTTTGTGTTTCTAGGCATTGTCTCTGATTCTTTTTCAAACTACCTATCACTTTTTATAGGTTCCTGTTTCCTACAGATATTTCCAAACTTACATACCTTCAAATACGGGAAATGTAGTTCTGTAATCTGTAACTGACAGGTCCAGTGTCTGGAGGTTCCCCGGGTCTGCTTCTGCTGTGTGTTGTTTCTTCTGCCTCTTGTGCATTTTGTCTTGTTTCTTTGGGTGCCTAGTTATCTTTTATCAGTCACTGTCCTTAAAAAAATAATTTGAGAGTTTTCCTCCAGGCACAAGATAAGCATTTCTTCCACCAGAGAAGTTTTGCTTTGCTCTAGCAGATGCTACAGTAGGAAAAATTCTAAGATGACTCTGAATGACTCACACCCGTGTATAATCCTCTCCCCCGCAGCATAGGTGAGACCAATGAATACAGGAAATACCATGCCTGTAAATATGTTATGTCATGTGGCAAAGGGGATTATGCAGATGTAATTAATATCTCTAATCAGTTGACTTTGAGTTAATCAAAAGGGAGATTACACTGGGTGGGCCTGGATTAATCAGGCAAATCCTTCAACAGGATGGATTCTCCTGATGGCTGCAAAGAACAAAGAAACAAAAGAACACATTGCTTATGTAGACTAGTGACTTCTGAGGGTCTCAGTCTTCCAAATGCAAAGAACCAGGTTCTGCACGCAAGAAGCCGAAAGAGCAGGGAGCCTCCAGTGTAGTCTGACGCACCCTCCTCATATGCTCCACGTGCATGAGTTTGCAAAGTGCTGCTGAGCTTAGGCACCTCAGAACTGCTGTTACAATTGAAGGCTCCAAAAAACAAGGGAAGAAGAAGCTATATGTGGGCCTTGATGGTATGCACGAATTGGGTTTTGAGGTATTTATAGATTTTTAAAGTTGTTGCTACTTTGGAAGTGTATATTATAGCTTCTAAAACACATTATTGAGGGACGCCTGGGTGGCTCAGTCGGTTAAGCAGCTGCCTTGGGCTCAGGTCATGATCCCAGGGTCCTGGGATGGAGCCCCACCTCAGGCTCTCTGCTCAGTGGGGAGTCTGCTTCTCCCTCTGCCTCTTTGCTCTCGATCTCTCTCTCTCAAATAAACAAATAAAATCTTACACACACACACACACACACACACACACACATCACTGAGAGATGCCTAGGTGGCTCAGTCAGTTAATTGAGTCTGGGCCACTAAAGCCATCCCAGGGTCCTGGAATAGAGTCCAGCATTGGACTCCCTGCTCAGCGGGAAGCCTGCTTCTCCCTCTCCCTCTGCCCCTCTGCCCTGCTCATGCTCTCTCCATCTCCCTCTCAAATAAATAAACAAAATCTTTTTTAAAAAATGAGATGACTTCTAGCTATTGGTTGGGCATAAGTTTAAAAGACTGATGGATCCACTACTGGCCAGAAAGACAGAAAGTTGATAGTCTTACACATAGTTGGTGTTCATTGATAAAGCTTGTTTATGGTGACTTTGCATAGTTGACCAGAATTAGAATTCTTCCAGCCCTCCCATTTAGCAATCCCACTTTAGAGGAACCTCGTCTGTTCATACATGGGAACAGAGTACCCTTGCCTTATGGCTAGATCCAAGATCGAAACACAAAGTTCAATGACTTGTGTGAATATCAACAATAATCAATCAGAAAATGTCATGGAAAAGTAAATCCCAGTCACAAGAACCACCAGAGCTCCAAGTTAATGAGAGAAAAAAGAAGTAGGTAAAACTTACATGGAGAAAATTATTAAAAAAAAAAAAAACTTTTCCGAAAGACATAAAATAAGATGTCTGAGAAAGGTGCAAGGATACTCAGTACAGGGGCGTCTGGGGGGCTCCGTCAGTTAAGCAACTGCTCTGGCTCAGGTCATGATCCCGGGGTCCTGGAACCAAGTCCAGCGAAGGGCTCCCTGCTCAGTGGGGAGCCTGCTTCTCCCTCTGCCTGCTGCTCCCCCTGCTTGTGCACGCTGTCTCTCTCTGACAAATAAATAAATAAAATCTAAAAAATGTTTAAGAAGGGATGCTCACTGCAGGATTATTTGTCTTGGCAAAAGAAGGTTGAAAACAGCCTGAAAGTCCACCAACATGGGGACAGCTACAGGAATTTTTTTACCCATAGTATGAGGTACTCTGCAGTAGTCAAAAGGACGGATGTAATTCTAAGTGTAATCCCTATTTACTTCAACAGGTATATCTCCAAGACACAGTAAACAAAAAACAGACGTTGTGGGAGAGTGTTCTCAGCAGGAAATAGTAGTAACAATGTCCAATAATACTGACTTTAAGAGCTTTTGATACGACCACTCTAGAAATGAGGTAGGCAGGCAAATGATGTTTGACAGCTCCTTGTCAAAGAACCGTGTTCTCAAAGTTTGGAGCCACCGTGGGACAGAAAGTCCCCAGAGGTGACTTTGGATGAATTCCCAAGTTGATGGGAGAGAGAGACAGCCAAGCAGAGACCGCGTGGCTCACAGCCGATCGCAGCTGCTGTCAGCAGCGCTGGCCCTTCCCCAGTGCCTTCCCCGCCTGCGGCTTCGAAGTGGGGATCCATACTAGGGCCAGGAATCCCAGCTTGGATCTGTGTCACCTCACCCCCGGGAGGAACCGGCCTCCCACAAGCCCAGCGCAGCGCCTTGAAGAGGTCTGGCTCCCGTGCCGCTGGGCGAGATGGTCAGGACTCTGCCAGGTAGGTCGGCCGCTCCAAATTTCCGAACGGCTCCCGTCTCCTCCCTGGGGTGACTGGAGGCAGCAGAGCCGTGACAGAAGCCTGCGGTTACGGGGCTCGTCAGCCAGGTCTGAGCCGCGGCACTGCCTACCTCTTACTAACTCTGAGACCTTGGGCAAAGTGCTTCACTTCTCCGTGCCTCAGTTTTTCTATCTGTGAACGGAGATGATGAAATCGTGCCTTCCTTCTAGGGCCGTGTTTGAATGAAAGGCTCTCAGTTCCAGGCCTGGCTCTCAGGAAGGGATGTTTAAATGCTATGGGCCAGCAAGGTGGGGACATTAAAGGAGACACTCAAGCTCTGGTGAAGAGGCCGTTCCCCAAATCTCACGAACCCCCATAATCAATGTTTCTGTGTCACTCGTCGGCCAGGCTCATTTCTCCCATCAGCTCGTGGCTCAAATCCTGGCCCTTTGCTCCTCTCCGCCGCCGCAGATTAGATATTGGTCGTAGCCTTTTTTTTTTTTTAAGATTTTTAATTTATTTATTCAACAGGCAAAGATCACAAGTAGGCAGAGAGGCAGGCAGAGAGAGGGGGAAGCAGGCTCCCCGCTGAGCAGGGAGCCCGATGTGGGGCTCGATCCCAGGACCCTGGGATCATGACCTGAGCCGAAAGCAGAGGCTTTAACCCACCGAGCCACCCAGGTGCCCCCTCCATGTATTTATTTTGAGGAAGAAAGAGTGAGAGAGAGAGCGCACAAGCAGGGGGGAGGGGCTAAGGGAGAAGCAGGCTCCCCACTGAGCAGAGAGCCCAACTCGAGACTCGATCCCAAGACCCTGGGATCATGACTGAGCCACCCAGGCATCCCTGTTGGTAGTATTCTAATTTACATCCACCACAAGATAATACCACACAGCTCTGGGAAACATGGACTCCTCCTTCTGGAGAAAATCCTGAAGACGCACAGTTTTAGGTCCCAGGTGGTCATCTAAGAGCTCCGCACGTACTCTGCACATACTAACAACCCCATGGGGTGGGGAAGGGATGGCCCTTGTTATTTTCAGGCATGACAGATAAAGGAACAAAGCACAGAGAGGTTGAGTAAATTTACCTAAGGTCACACAGCTGGGAAGTGGCAGGGCCAGGCATACTCTTTCGAGTCTGTTCTGTACGTCGACAGCCTCCCTCTTGGTTGTGAGCACCAACTCTGGTGTCTTTCCAACTTTCCCATGGCAGAAACGTCATCAACTGAAAAGTGCACTGATAATCCATAACTATGTAACGGGTAAACATGTAACTGGCTCCAGCTGGAGGAGAGGGTTGGGTCCCAACAGGAAAGCTTCCCCTGCCTTGATGACCCCCGAGGGCTCAGTGGAAGAGTCAGAAAAGCCTTTGCAAGTCCCTCCGTTTTCAGGAGAGAAACACTGAAACACACGAACAAAACTAACGAACAACACCAGGGGCTGAGGGTTATCATTCGTGTGCTGCGCACCAGGCCCCGGGGCCCAAACCCCGTCGCATGACCTTGCTTCCTCTCCAAGTGACAGCACGCAGCTTTGTCACATTTATTTTCGTTCCTAGTGAATGCTGAAAAAATACAGGAGTGAGGCGGTAACGCTAGGGCTAGAGACGGCAAGACGAGCTGTCAAGGTGTGGGATGCCGGGACGCATGAAGCAGCCGGGGTGGGCCCGCGGTGGTCCGTGGGCGGCTCTCTGCGGCGGTGGACGCTGCTGCCGGGGTTCTCCTCCTTCGTCAGCCCTTTCTGGAGCCTCCGTGCTCCCCCCGAGCAGAATATCTGAAAAGCCGGGAGCCCCGTGTGTCTTCTCCGACACACACTGAAATCGGTCAACGTGCAGCGAGACAATACGCGGTGTCCCCTCGCTGTGTCCTGCCGAGGGACGCACGAGGACAAGGTTTCTTCTCCGCAGAATCTCATGGACGAGAGGAAGAGGAGATGGGCGTTAGCTATGCGACCGGATTGCTTTCCTCCTGCTTGCACGTGGGAAGGCGCCACTTCTCCAGGACGGAAGGCGAATCTCAGAACAGGAGGAAGAGGGCAGAGGACGGAGGGCGGGGGTGGAATTCCGGCGCTGCTGTGACAGGGGACCGCAGACGCGGTCTCCTGAAACAACACCCACGTCCTGTCTCACGGTCTGGGGAAGCGGAAGTCTGACGTGGGTCTCGCGGGGCCGAGATCGAGGTGTTGGTGGGGCTGCCTTCTCTTCCGGAGGCTCATGGGCAGAATCCAAGTCCTTGCCTGTCCCAGCTTCCAGGGGCGCCCGCCTCCCCTGGCAGGTGACCCACATCCCACCAATCGGTGCTTCTGTCCTCTCCGCTGACTCTCTTCTGTCTTGGGAAGGGCCCCGGTGGCTACCGTGGTTTCCGCCAGCCCCTTAGCTTGCTGGGGCCGCCGCAGCAAAATGCCACAGGCTGGGTGGCTTCGAACAACAGAAATGTGTTCTCTCACAGTTATGGGGGCCGGAGGTCTGAGATCGGTTTGCCCACAGGACCACGCTCCTCCTGACCCCTGCAGGCCCCCTCCCCGGGCTGGTGGCTTGCCAGTGTCTGCGGCATTCCCCAGCTGTAGATGCGTCGTCTCACTGTCTCTGTCACCACGTGGCGGTCCCCTGTGTGTCTCTGTCTTCGTGAGACCATCTTCTTGTAAGGACCTCATCGTAACTCACTACCTCTGCAGTGGCCTGTTTCCAGCTGAGGCTCCCCTCTGAGGTACTGGGGGTTAGGACTGCAATGTATCTTTTGCTGGGAGCGGAGCCGGCAGGGGTGGGGGGGCCACAATTCATCCCTAACCCCTGGATAATCCAAGATAATCTCCACCTCTGAAAAGCTTCAGCGAAACCACACTTGCAAAGTTCCTTTTGCCGTGTAAGGTCACATACCCCCAGGTTTCGGGGACTGGAACAGAGAGCGCCTTGGAACGCCGACGAGGGGCAGACAACGAGTGAGGCGATTTATGTCCCGGAGGAGATCACTAGGACTCCGCTGGGAGTGCCAGGCCCGCCCCCAGCTGTCCGGGGCTGCTGTCCCATAGCACTGGAAGTGACAAGGGCGGCGGGGGCTGACGGAGCATGAGAAAAGTAATACTTTCCGTGAAGAAGTTTAAAGATATATTTTCACGTCTATTTTGTTACACAATCCCAGCAGCTCGGGGACCACAGTGGAAAGGAAAATAAGGAACACACACTCACAAAGAAACATAACAGTGACAGCCAACCTTCAGTGACAGCCCCGCCCCCTGCCAGAACTTGTTTTAAGCATGTTACTTGCAGTCCTCACGTGCTCCCACAGCACACACTGTCCCATCCTACAGAGGAGGAAAGTGAGTCTCTGGGAGATGAAGGTATTTGTCCAAGGTCACACAGAATCCAAACCCTGGACATCTGGCTGCAAAAACATTCTGCACACCACTTCCCTCCCCTACAGCGCTTCCTCTGCCGATGCAGAGGGAAACAAAGACAAGAGGAAGAAGGGGGCCCTGCACTCGGGAGGGAAACAGACCTTTACAAGGCCTTGGGTTGGCCGTCACCATGACGATGTTCTGGAGCTATGAAGCAAATACGCGGAAGACCAGAAGTCTTAAACTGGAGGTCCCATCGGAGAGACACAATGTTTTAAATTTGAACTTCCTGCCAATGTAAAGAAGTCAGGAAAATGTCACATTTGTTAAAGGATTTTATTTATTTATTTGAGAGGGCAGGAGCGCCCTTGAGCATGAGCTGGGCAGGGGGAGGGGACAGAGGGAGCGGGAGACACAAACTCGGAGCTGAGCTGGGAGCCCGACATGGGGCTTGATCCCACAACCCTGAGACTATGACCTGAGCCCAAATCAAGAGTCGGATGCTCAAATGACCGAGCCACCCAGGTGCCCCAGGATTTCACATTGAAAAAACAACCTGGAATTCGGGCTTTTCTTGGCAAGTATCAGAGGATCTGGCAGTGCTTAGTCCCCCAGCAGCTGGCGCGAGCTCAGGGCAGCTGTCTCTCTTGAACAGAACATTCTGTGCAACTCCCCCCCAGCACCACATGGCACTCTGCCG
>PISX010022883.1:0-30887 GCA_004024625.1 Mellivora capensis
CTACAAAGCTGTGATCACCAAGACAGCATGGTACTGGCATCAAAACAGACACATAGACCAGTGGAACAGAGTAGAGAGCCCAGATATGGACCCTCAACTCTATGGTCAAATAATCTTTGACAAAGCAGGAAAAAATATACAGTGGAAAAAAGACAGTCTCTTCAATAAATGGTGCTGGGAAAATTGGACAGCTATATGTCCAAGAATGAAACTCAACCATTCTCTTACGCCGTACACAAAGATAAACTCGAAATGGATAAAGGACCTCAACGTGAGACAGGAATCCATCAGAATCCTAGAGGAGAACATAGGCAGTAACCTCTTTGATATCAGCCACAGCAACTTCTTTCAAGATATGTCTCCAAAGGCACAGGAAACAAAAGCAAAAATGAACTTTTGGGACCTCATCAAGATCAAAAGCTTCTGCACAGCAAAATAAACAGTCAACAAAACAAAGAGGCAACCCACGGAATGGGAGAAGATATTTGCAAATGACAGTACAGACAAAAGGTTGATATCCAGGATCTATAAAGAACTTCTCAAACTCAACACACACAAAAACAGATAATCATATCAAAAAATGGGCAGAAGATCTTAACAGACACTTCTCCAATGAAGACATACAAATGTCTATCAGACACATGAAACAATGTTCATCATCACTAGCCATTAGGGAGATTCAAATTAAAACCACATTGAGATACCACCTCACACCAGTTAGAATGGCCAAAATTAGCAAGATGGGAAACAATGTGTGTTGGAGAGGATGTGGAGAAAGGGGAACCCTCTTACAATGGTGGTGGGAATGCAAGTTGGTGCAAAACCACTTTGGAGAACAGTGTGGAGATTCCTCAAGAAATTAAAAATAGAGCTTCCCTATGACCCTGCAATTGCGCTACTGGGTATTTACCCCAAAGATATAGATGTGGTGAAAAGAAGGGCCATCTGTACCCCAATATTTATAGCAGCAATGGCCACGGTCACCAAACTGGAAGGAACCAAGATGCCCTTTAATGGATGAATGGATACGGAAGATGTGGTCCATATACACTATGGAATATTATGCCTCCATCAGAAAGGATGAATATCCAACTTTTGGAGCAACATGGATGGGACTGGAAGAGATTATGCTGAGTGAAATAAGTCAAGCAGAGAGAGTCAATTATCATATGGTTTCACTTATTTGTGGAGCATAAGAAATAACAGGGAGGACATGGGGAGATGGAGAGGAGAAGGGAGTTGAGGGACATTGGAAGGGGAGGTGAACCATGAGAGACTATAGACTCTGAAAAACAACCTGAGGGGTTTTGAAGGGGCCGGGGGTGGGAGGTTAGGGGAACCAGGTGATGGGTATTAAGGAGGACACGTATTGCATGGAGCACAGGGTGTGGTGCAAAAACAATGAATACTGTTTTGCTGAAAAGATATTAAAAAAAATAATGATCTGAAAAAAAAAAAAAAGTAAACTTGTTTGGCGTTATTGCCTCAGCTTTTCATCCTGAGTTCCACGGATATCTAAAGATATGTGAATGGGGGGAAGTGAGGTTCCATAGTTTTTATAAAATTTTTGAGATGATCTAGATCCAAAAGAAGAAGTTGGAGAGGAGGATAGAAATTATTGATGTAATTCCATAACTAAGGGGAATTTTAACCAAGAGGTTCAACTAGACTATCAGGATTGTAAGATTCTAGAAAAGGAGAATCCACAGACTTCTTCTGGTCCCCCATCCCCGTCAGCTTCATACTAACACAGGACCCAGAAGGCTCCTGGCTCACACACAGACCCGAGAACCCCCTGCCAAAGCCCTTCTTCGGGCTCTGCTCCCAGCAGTGCACTCAACCTACCGATAATTGGCCAAGTTCATGGATTCGTGTCAAGGCCAAACACATCTGTCCTCCATGCCATCGGCAGTGTTGACAGCACCCTGTCTAAAACTCTGTTCTTGTTTTCCGCATCCTCTGTCTCTGTGGCACAGTCCTTTGTCCACTTACTTCCACTTTTCCTTAAAAAGGAACTTTACATAACTGATCTTCCCTCCCTTCACATTTTATTCTCCTAAAATGGATACATTTTTTTGTCATTATTATGTTTACCAGCATTTAATTTCCAAAGTAAGGTAAAAGACAAACTCAGAACTGTGTAAGGATAAACTATTTTTTTTTTTTTTTTTACAGCAGCTGAAGTCTCTCCATCATAGTCCCGTTTTCTCTCCTCCAGCTTTCCTTCTCTTAGACTCTCACACATGGCAGATTCCTTTACTTTTATCAACCAGTTGTAACTTGTCAGAAACTATTGTTGGTCCTCAGACACAGTTAAAAGGGAAACAGTGAAGGGCTTCACAAAATCCTGTGGGCGAACATGCCGTTCATATGTGCCATGTGTTTATATTATGTTAATATGCCAATATTAAACCAGTTTTGGGTTTCAGAGGCAGCAAATTCATGAGGTTCAATGATATAGTTACCTTTTGTGGTGAGTGCCATGGAAGTTAACACAATGTTTCAGGCTTACGATGCGATCCTTGGCAAGGAGGAGCGGGTGTAATATCAGAAAACAATATCTATCTTTTGCCTGTTGCAAAATGTAAGAATATGTAGTCAATGGTACAGAATTCTCATTCATAAAAACAAAAACACATTTCCTAAAATGACACTTGACTCTCTATACAGGCTGAATGTTATTGAAAGCTCTTACCTTATGTTGAGGGGACGCTGGGATTTTGGCTTTTGGGAATAACTCCGAGGGCCAAATCAATTAACTAAATGTTTGTTCCAGCCTATCATGTCTTGGGCAGGACTCTCCTTTGCAAGCTCAGAAAATGATTTCATGAGCACTTCCAGAGTCATAGAATAAAGACCTCAGCAGATTTGCTCCTCTGTCAAGGCAACAAGGACACTGACCAAATTGTCAGATTAAACTCTTTCAGAACTCTGAAAATTAACTACAGTTTGTAAAAATCCAGGGAATGCATATTCAAATGTATTGTCTGAGTCTCAGCACAAAGAGTGGGCTCTGTGGATTTTCACTTGTCCTATTACTCGGCACCACACCCCCAAGTTCTGTGAGAACAGTTAAGAGCAACAGACCCACAATCACAATAGCTATAAAAAATAGAAAAAATGGACATATTTGGAGCTTCCTAAGCTCCAAAGCCTCATCCTAAGAGAATTACAGTATTTGATCTGTCTGGCTATTCCCTGGAAACTTCCAACCAGAACTTATTTGTATTTGACCTGACTCAGAGTTCACTCTCTGTGAATAGCCTTTCCCTGGGGCATTTGCAGAAAACAATCAGTGACAATTGTTTAACATTGCATCAGCACAAGGGGCCATTAGAGTGCGGGCAAAAACCTGGGGAATGAGAGGTACATAGGACTCAAGCAAAGTGTAAGCATGTTCCTGAGAATTGAGAAGGGCATACGCTTGTTTGCAACCGGATACGTGCTGAGGAAAAGAACTGCAAAGCCCTTAGGTTCTCACCTCTGGCTGACCTTGAGATCCTGGGCAAGCAAGAGGTTTAAACTAAGCCATAGTTATAAACCACCTGCCAGAGATGGAAGACATGATATAACACACACACACAACCCCTCTGCAAATGCTCGGAGATTTATTGGGCTGAGTTATTTAAACAAATCTCTGTCCAATTATGACATTTCTGCTAGGGTAAGAGGGCAGAGACCTCAGTGATCACAGACACTGTGAAGAATACAAAGAATTCAGATTTTATAGCCTTAATTAAGAATGGTCACTAAACTAAACAGCAAGAACAACCAGACAACACACTAATACCACCACCACCACTCCTGGGAATGGAGAGGGATCTGATTTTGAGAATTACCATATTATATTTTTTAAATGTCCAGTAGAGGGGCACCTGGGTGGCTCAGTCAGCAAAGTATCTGCCTTTGGTTCCTGTCATGATCTCAGGGTCCTGGGATCAAGCCTCGTATTGGGCTCCCTGCTCAGCCAGGTGTCTGCTTCTCCCTCTTCCCCTTCCCCCAGCTTGTGCATTCTCTCTCTTCCTCTCTCTCTCTCTAATAAGTAAATAAAATCTTTAAAAAATAAAATGTCCAGTTTAAAAAAAGAGAGAGAAAAGGAAAAAGAGAAAAAGAAAAATGCAAGAAAGACTATCCCAAATACAGAAAAGTATGGCACATATATGAAAAAAGATGCAATCAATAAGAACTCTCCCTGAGAAGCCCAAATGTTGGACACTAGATAAAGACTTACCTCCCCGTGAAGATAAGTCTAAAGAACTAAAGGAAACCATATCCGAGCAATGAGTGGGAAGCATGAGAACATGGTCTTGCCAAATACAGATTATCAATAAATAGAGAGAGATTATTAGAAGGAACCAAATAGAAATTCTGGATTTGAACACAGAGTGAACGAACATTCACTTGAGGGGCTCAAAGGCGGATTTGGGTTAGCAGAGAGAAAACTCTGTGAAAACAAAGATAGTGCAGTTGAGGAAGTTCAGTTTTGAGAATCAGAAAGAAAACAGAATGCAACGAAAGGAAAAGGGATGGGGAGTGACTGCTTATAGACAGAGGATTTCTATTAGGACGATGAAAATATTCTGGAATCAGATGGAAGTTACACATTTGCATGACTATACCTGAACTACTAATCTGTACATTCTAAAAGGTGAATTTTAAGCTATTTGAACGAGATTGCATTAAAAATTATTAAAATCATTTCTCAAAAGAATAAAATGATTTTGTGCAAATGTAATAGGGAACAAATGCCATGTGTATCTGAGTCAAGAGAGCTCACACTGTGGTTTGGAAGTCTGGAGAGTTCTTTGCGCACAAGCCTTCTCTGTTCAGAGCCGTGAAATCATTGGGGCAGCTGCCATGCCCCAGAGGCCACGCCCCAGAGGCCACTTCCATTCTTCTAGATCCTTCCCTTTGGCCTCCCACTCGCTCAGTTCCCTAATGGCTGCCTAACTGAGTCTAGATCACCAACCAGCCTGAGCACCTGGGAAGGAGACGCCTCTCTGTTCTTATTTAAGTGGCAAGCCAACTTCTCTGTTCATCAGGGAGCGCAAGGAATGTCAGACTCGCAACAACCAGGTAGTCCAAAAGCCAAATGAACAAGGTACATATCTGTTACCCTATGTATCCAGCCCCTGCTGGCCCGTCAACCTCAAGAGCTACAGACAGGCTGCTGTTGCCTGCAGTCCTGGGTGGGCATTTATAAGGCTCAGTGAGGACCCTGAACACATGGCCTTGCTGTGATACCAAAACAAAGAGCTGGAAACAAATCCAATGGATGGTTGCTTGAGGTTCCCAAATTCAAATAATTTGAGCTGTAGGGTTATACAGAAGCACAGAATAATACCTTGTTTTACACGCAAAACACGTCTTACATCTAAAGTTGAACTGATTCTTGAAAATCATGTCTCCAATCACACCTCGTCATTCCCACAATTAGGCAATAAGGAAGCTCAGAGAAGTTATGACTTGGGGTGGAACACACAGCTTACCAGAGAGGCTGCAGGTGCTGGGATCCCATCACTTGACTTCGTTTTTATGCTCTTTCTTTTCCTCCAGCCCCTTGATCCTTGGTACAGCAAACGAGCAAGTGGTTCTTCACACATCAGGGGCTTGTCTTATGCATAATTAAGATCGAGTTTCAGAAGGAGGGAGTCCCATGTGATTAAATGAACCTCCACTGAAGGATCACCTGATCCATCCCCTATGTGGTCACCTGAACCTGTTCCAAGGTCACAGTCCTTGGAGTATCGCCACAGAGGGAACAGTGGCTACACGTTAACCTTTCAACTTATTTTTGAATAGCCCGTAGCAACCAATAAACACAAGACCCAAACAGGAAAAATCCATCCAAAACCGCTCTTGAAACTAAAATTAAGGCTATAGAAGTAGAGAAAGCACAAAGCAATCATAACAAATAAATAAATAAATAAATAAATAAATAAAATAAGGTAGTACATACTTTTTAAGTTAGAAGACTGATTCTCAGCTTGGTTCTGGGAAGCTGATCTATGGACTTCCTACTTACCACTCTCAGCCTGACAATGCAGCTGAGCTCTTATCCCTGTTTTTTTTTTTTTTTTCCTTTTTTTTTTAAAACCAGGTTTATCTCCAACATACGGTAGCACTTTAAATAAAGGTAGCGTGGGATCCTTGATCATACTAATCAAACAGGGCTGACTTTTTCTCAGACTCTGTGGCACCACCTCTCTACAGCGTTTAAATCTTATGACTGGGACAGGAACTTTTATTGGCGCCTACCAGAACAATCTGTGTTTGAATCAATTTCCTGGCTTGCATTATAAAGTTTGTGGATTTCTGCGCAAGCAATTTGGGAAAAGCAAGCACTCATTAAATTACTTGACCCCAAAATTTCTGCAGGTTCAGAGGGAAATGGTCCTTCTTGCATGAAAGTTTCCAAGTCTGTTGTGACTGACCCCTCCACCGACAAGGGTTTCGCATTTGGTGCAAGAGGAAGGTAGTCAGTACCCAGGTAACACACACCTCAATAGGGCAAATGCTTCTGGTGTGTTTTGCACACTGGGGTTCCATCAAAAACTTTCTGTATTGTGATTAGTATAGATATTTAGGGACAAAATAAAATATACTCACCCATGGTCTTAACAACCCTGTTGATGTTTATACTCTCTTCCTACTCTAACATAAATACACGTAAAATTCCAAAGCTGTACGGCATTAAAGTAGACAGAAACATTTTATCTTACAGCAGGCAATGCTTGAAAGGCTCTAAATACACTTCATCGGGTTACTAGACTTTATTATAGAATATATATAAGATTTTCCATTGCTTTTGTTTTGTTTAGACAATGCTAAATTAAGCTTTTGCTTCTTTGCATTAGGCTTTTAAGAAAAAAATTCTGGACATGGCCTTACAGAGGCAGAGGATCTGGATGACTAGGAAATATGGAGGATTTTAGTTTTTATTTTATGTCTTCCAAAATAGTGACCAAATTAAAATGCCATCCGAAACAGAAGTGTACATGAATGTCACCACATCTGGTCAGTGTTTAAAAACTCTCATGAATAAGCCCTTTTTGTGACTGATCTTGCCAAGTTTGCAAAATTAAAAAATGAAAATTGACCAATTTGAAATTATTAGTGAGAATACGCATTTCCAAATAGTTTTTTTAAGGTTTTATTTTTAAGTCATCTCTGCACCCAACATGATGCTTGAACTCACGACCCCAAGATCAAGAGTCCCATGCTCCACTGACCGAGCCAGCCAGACGCCCCATCAGTTCCAAATAATTTCAAGTTGTTTAAAGTTCTGCCAATCCACCTAATTACGTGTTCAAGTTTTTATACATTTAATAGGATCATTTAAATACAGTAATTGCTAGTATTTTATCTGCTATATTTGATGTAAATATTTATACTTGGTCATGTTCTTTTCAGTCTATTTTTATCCTGGATCTTGAAGCAGGAAACACTCAAAACTGAATAGTAAAACTTATATTTTTAATGTCTTGCAGCATATTTTTTTAACAGTAAAGAATCTTAAAGAAAAAGATCTTGCAAAATGTTGAAAAAAATTATCTTTCCCAAATGTTCAGAGACCAGCAGAGTTCTGCAAAGCCCAGCAGGGTGGCAGAAAAGGCTTTTTTTTTTTTAATTATAAAGATTTTTAAAATTTATTTATTTGACAGACAGAGATCACAAGTAGGCAGAGAGGCCGGCAGAGAGAGAAAGAGAGAGAGGAGGAAGCAGGCTTCCTGCTGAGCAGAAAGCCCGATGCAGGGCTCGATCTCAGGACCCCGGGATCATGACCTGAGCCGAAGGCAGAGGCTTTAACCCACTGAGCCACTCAGGCGCCCCAGAAAAGGCTTTTTTGAAGCTTTTCTCGGTGAGGGATCCTTGGTTTGGGCTTGTCGTTGCCTTATGAGTTCATTCTTTGTGCCTCATTCACGGATTGCCATAACTCTGCTTGACTATAACTTTGAATCGCTTTTGAGTCCAAAAAATTGCTGTTCCTTTAGATGTATAACAAACTTGCTTTATTTTGACTAAAAAAAAAAAATTTCCACTGCAAAAATTGCTCATAGATAACTAGGAACTCAAAGATTTGCCAGTGGGCAAAGCGTTACAAAAGGCATAAATGTTGGAGAAAAAGTATCAGACTGTTGTACAAATGAGTTACTTTGATACAGAAAAGTATTCTATTCTAAATGGATACTTTTTCAAAAGCTATTTACTTATTTTAGAGAGAGGGAGAGAGCAAGCATGAGCAGGGGGAGAGGCAGAGGGAGAAGGAGAGGGAATATTCAGCAGACTCCCCGCTGAGCTGGGAGCCCCACACAGGGGCTTGATCCCAGGACCCGGAGATCAGAGCCTTAGCTGAAGTCAAGAACTTAGCAAACCGGGCCCCCGTAAATGGATACTCTTTAAAAGCACATCTTACATACTGTGGATGGGCTCACACATTGTCAAAGCCTTTCCCAGACAGTTTGGGCTTGGGTCTTCAGGGAAGGGAGCAGTCATTTGATGTAGCGGTCCTCCTGGGCTCAATGACGTAACTATAGGCGCCCACAATGGGCACGTCCAGACATCTTTTGTCAGCCAGCGACACTCAGACATCTTTTGAGCAGCCAAGAAACCAATGGTAGCATGACCCACCCTTTGCCTCACTCCTCCCTGGGCCATCCTGGGTCCATCCTTCTGTCCTTTATATGGGATACTGAGTGTAGGATGCTGAAACAAGGACCCTGCAAGGCCACCCCTGCTCTGCCCTCTGTCCCTGAAAGGGGGCCGGCAGGGAGGAGCTGGCTAGCTTCCCTGGGACCCTGTCCCTGCCAGAATGTCTCCAAAGTGCCTGTTCTGTGGAAGCCAAACTTGAGTGTCTCCTGCACCAGTAGCCGCTGCCCCTTCGCAGACCTCTGGTTTCCCACTTAGGGCGTGTCATCTGCCAGCTCCTGAGTCAGCCTACCTACAACCTATCCTCTATGTGTCTGCATGCTGGGCAGTGTCCGCTTCCTGCAGTAGTGACCTCCAGAGTTTGTCAGCGCCTTTCTGGGATTATTTCTGGCCCCTACGTAGCTGCTGGGACAGCTGGTCACACTTCATCCCTCTGTTCACGTGACTGCTGTGCTCTCTGTTCTCTGATGGGACCTGACACAGCGCTGATGACTTGCCCTTCCGTTTTAATCTTTTGATAGCCTATTTGGTGTTTGGCCTTGATCGTAGAGTGCATCTGATTTATCCTCCCCTACTCATTGGAGGGACATAACTCAGGCCCGGAAGAACCTACCGCAGTGATAACGAGTGGGGTCTAGACAGGAACGGCTCTCTGCAGGCTTAGGACCATCACAGGGCGCTCACGTGCTCGGTCCACGATTGTAAAGCAGCCTTATGCAAATATTGGATCTGATTTCATCACACAAGGTCATTAAGAGCATCCAAAGTGACCCTTTAACAACCAAAAATACAGGTCAGAAGAACGACTTAGGAATGATTCATAGCCTGGGTTAACACAGTTCCTGAAAGCTTCGACTCCTCTGCTGAGCCAATGATGTAGACACCGAGTACGGGGAGACACGTGGACAGACACACAGCCTTACATACAGCACATCCCTCTGCACAGTGTCCTTAATTGTACATTTGGAAAGGGTGAACTTTATGGAGTGTGTATTACATCTCAATAAAGCTGGTCTATAAAACAAGAACTGAGAAATACAATCAATGTAATGCACTATTCAGCAGAATACAGAAGTCGGGATCACAGTAGATGCAGAACATACTTTTAATACAATTAAAAACAACAAAAGGCCTCTTCGTATATAAAGATTTTCAAGCTAGCAATTAAAAACACTGTTCTTTAATCTAATTAGACATGACAACAAGCACAGTACAGCAAGTGTCATAGTCAAGGGACAGGACATTGAAGTAAGTGCCTTGAAACTGAGAATAAGACAAAGATATCTTGGGATCCCAGCTTCTTTCCATCACTGTCCCAGGCAATGTAATATGTGAAGCAAAAGAAATATGAGATACCAGGGTTGAAAGGAAGAAATAAAACAATCATATTCTAGATGGCATGACTGTATGAGCAAAATAGGCAAAAGAAGCCATAAATAAACTTTAACGTTTATTGAGTTAGTTGAGCAATGTCTCTGGATAAATGAGAAATAATAAAATATAATCAATTATTTCTTATACACTAGTGACCAAAAAAAAAAAAAAACAACAACAACAACAGAAAATTTTGCGCTGATGGCGGTCATACCAGGTCTTTCCTTTGGGGGACCAATGGCTGGGATGGGACATGTAGTAGGTCTCTGGGGTACAGGTTGATGGGGCTGCTCGCTTTACCAAAAAATGCTTGGGTGCTACAGGAATTAATTTTTTATATATTTTATATATTTTATCCTTTAATGAAACATTTACAAACGCAGATAAATTTCAAAATGCAGATAAATTTCATGCCTGGAAATTATCTTCAAGGACTCAGAGATTTCTTCTGAATCCAGAACTTGCCCCCACTGCATTTGCCCTTTTTAGCTATTGATTCAGTCATAAGATACAAGGCTTGACTCCAATCAACTAATGTATCTTTCAAAAAAGTGCAACAAAAGAAGGAGAAACGATGCTTTTAACAGGGAATTATGAAGGTTCATCCTCTTTCTTTCCATTATAAGGTCCTTCAGGTTGAGTTTCTGGCCCTAATTAAAATGAAATGCCTATCAAAATGAAAATGTTATGTATTATCTCAACGCTTTTTTGGGGGGGAAAAGGAGATGCTGGTGTGACACACCAGTCAGTTGTGACAAGGATTAACCTCGACCGCGGTGCTGATGGGAAATCATATAATTACTGTTTTAGTTTTTCTTTTTTTCTGTTTCATTTTATCTGAAAAGTCTAAGATGTAACATGTAGAAATTTTAAAAAAGAAAAAAAGATGATCCTGGTCTTTAAGCGTTTACTGAGTGCCCGTCTGCTCCACGCACATGTTGGGGGCTGTGCTGGACTTCCAGCGTCTAAAGGCAGGTGCAGAGGTCAGAGGACTACGACAAGGTAGGAAATCATGCTCAGAGACATTGAGCAAGCTGCCTGGGGGCACACAGCAACTGATACCTGAGCCACGTCTACTGGAGTCCAGAAGTTTCCTCTGCCCCCTGTTTCTGGAACCTCCTCCTCCTCCTTCTTCCAAATGCAGGTCCAGCCCCACAGGCATAGCAAAGGAAGGCAGCCACCCCTGGGCCTGCAGCCTCCCCAAAGGAGCAAGAGGGGACCTAAGCCATGAGGGCTGGACTCCCCAGAGGCACAGTCATCAGGTCAACCCTGGTTCCATGTGTCCCAGTTCTTTCCCTCTCTGCTCCAGTCCAAAGGGGCCTGGGCATCTAGTTGGTGCAGGAGGTGGTGGCGTCTGAAAAGAGAGCGTGGATTGGAGCCTGGGAATGAGCATTCAGCCCCCCTCAGTCCTACTGCAGCCCCTGGGGAGACTCGGGTTCCCTGCTGCACACTATTGTTTGGGGCCAGGTCAGCCAATGGCTGGGGCATTTGGGCAAGGGGGAGGGGAAGTTCTAGAGGGGACAGAGGCTGACAGGTCTATCTCCATCCCCCAGGATGAGGCTTGGGTTTAGGGCTCCAGGACCAGAGGGAACAAAGACAGAGGCCTTGACCCCAGCGCTGGGGTTGGGTCTCAGACAAATTCCGAGTCCAGCCTCTAGCAGTGACATTCCTGGTCACTGTCCTCCCTGTGCCTGGGCCGCCTCAGTGCCCCATGGAGCAAAGGCCCTGGTTCTAGTCCCCCACATCTGCAGACAAGCAGGGGTGGAGAAGGAGGGCTCGGGGCCCTTCCATGGCATGGGGTCCAGTGCCATGTTTCGTCAGCCCATGAGCCATGCTTCTGTGGTGGCCTGTATTGTGGCCACCGTGACTTGTCTGTGTGCCCACGTCCCTGCTGGATGCGAAGCTCTGGGGGCCACAGCCAGCCCTGGTCCATCTTGTCTACCCAAGGTCAACTCTAAGGGCACATGACCTAAACTCAGCAAAGGCCTGTAATTGAAATGAGGATTTTTTTTTTTTTTAATTCGCAGATTGCTCTGGCTTCTCATTCGCAGCAGAGAAGCCTGGATCGTTGTCACATATTCAAAGTTCTATTTTTGCCTACTTTCAGGGTGTGTTTGCCTGTGTCTGTGCTTTGAGGCAGAGCTGGTCCTGACTTACTGCTTTGCCTGAAGTGGCTATAATGTCGTGTGGTCACAATGTGCAGGATTATTGGTTATTTGCAAACCCAGTGAGGTTCATTGTTCCTTTCTCTAGTTTTGTGTCTCCTTGATTTTGGCAGAGTTTTGGTACAAGCTGTTTACCAGTTTTCAGGGTGTTTTTTTCTCTTTTTTTTTTTTTCATGGAAGATTAATATTTGGGGTGGTCTGTTCCCTTCCTTCTGGATATCCCTCTGGGATAGTATAGAGCAAAAATATGTAAAAACAACAGCACGTTTGGATTAAGAGTTGTGAAATATAGGAATCCTCAGAATAGTTGAAGTTTTAGAACATTCTGTATTCCTGACGTTGGGGTCAAGACAGCTTTTGCCTCTACTACTGTAAAATTGCTGAGGCCAGCGAACGACTTGAGATAGAAAGATGTGAATTTCCCAGACGAGCTCCTTTAATCCTGACGTTGGAACGAGGCTTGTTTTTGAACCCGGGCTGAGGGGAGAGTAAAAGCACATCTGTCACTTATCAGCTGGGTGACAGGAAGCAATTCAGGTCATTTCTCTGAGCCCTGTTCCTGTTTCCATCCGTTACATGGGCAGCACACCATAACAAAACCGGCTCCGGAATTGCCAAGCCCTACTGAAGGAGCACAGGAGGTCGGGGAGCCCCACCGCCGGCTGCAGGACCCGCACTGAGCAGCGCGGGTCTCGACGCATGGCATCGGTGAAAGAGGAGACAACAGGCCCATGGACCGCACGGAGTCTGGAGACAGACCCCCACAAATACAGTCTGTCCGTGTTTGACAAAGGCAGTGGCGGCGTCCTGAGCAAAGACCGTCTCCTCCAGCAGTGGTACTGGAGCGACGGGACATCCACGAGCAAAACCGCGAATTGAAACGCCGAGCTGCAGAGTGGGGAGGGTGAACGGGTGCCGCACAGAGGCTGCTCAGAGCAGTGAAGTTCTTCGGAAGATGGCCCGCTGGTGGACACGCACGTTCCCAAGCCCAGCCCAGTGTGGTAGGGACTGGCCAGCGGGTCGCCCAAAAACTGGCCACCAGGACTGTCTGTGCCCCAGCGGGGGACGCGGGAGCCACAGGTGGTTTAGAAACCACACCTTCCTTATTCCAACCACTGGACCCCCAAACTGGTATAGAAGCGAAGCAAAGCATGTTACTCGGCTCTGTTCCATTCCTTTGCAGCTCTACCGCCCGATTCCCCCAAATGAACCAAGAACCCTCCGAGGGAAGGAACTACGAACTCAGTGACTGAGTCCACAGCACGTGCTGGGGTGGGGGGCTCCCAGGTTGCCCGTGGAGGTCTGTAGAATGCCACGATGGGCCGCGTCAGAGTGGTGGCCCAGGATAAAAACCAGCCCAAGGAAGATCGCTGTATCCCGGCCAACCTGCAGGCTCTATTTTTAGAAAGCCTGTTTGTGCTATGAATAGAAATTGGCTTTTGTTGAAGAGGGGATGTTGAAATTGCTCTCTGGAAAGGGTTTGCCTCCAGTTCCTCGCCCGTGTTCTCTGTGGACCAGGGAAAAGTTGGAAGTGCGAGACTTCCTGAGGCTGGTGTGGCCAGGAGTGTCCAGCACGAGTTCCGTCAGGGGCGCTGGCAGTAAGGGGCTGCAGGCCCCAGAAGGCCAGATCTGGGTGGACTTTTGGTGAGGCTGAATTTTCTGCCCCCGCTTTTGGGAGTAGCATGGAACCCGAGTTTCTTTTGGAATTTTGGTATTTTTAGTTCTTTTTCAAGTGAAAATAGGACAACAATTTTTGTGGAAAAAGCATTTTCCCTCCACGTTTTCCTTACTTATGATGTTCCCCCCACCCCACCAGCCACATGGGAAAACGGAAAGTTTAAACCAGATTGAGTGTTTTAACATCTGAAGAAAGTTTCCATTCTAGAAGCTACAAGTGATTTCTAGATCTGTGAGGCTGTCCTAGAAAAATCACATGTGTGTTATTCTCATCATGCCCCTAGTACATACTTTTAACCCTTGTTTAAAAAGTCATGTGTGGGGGCACCTGGGTGGCTCAGTAGGTTAAGCTTCTGTCTTCGGCTCAGGTCATGATCTCAGGGTCCTGGGATCGAGCCCCGCATCGGGCTCTCTGCTCAGCGGGGAGGTTGCTTCCCCCTCTCTCTCTGCCTACTTGTGATCTGTCTGTCAAATAAATAAATAAAATCTTTTGAAAAAATAAAAAAATAAAAAGTAATGAGTGTGTTATTCTCATCATGCCCCTAGTAGATACTTTTAACCCTTGTTTAAAAAGTATTTTAAAAGTAGCAAAAATAGTAGACACATAACCATTCTCCAGACAAAATAAGTGTTAGTAATCCCCAGCCCAGCCTCCTTTTTTCGATGAATACTGGGGGTACAGACTGCTCATTGTCTTACCCCAGCCTTGTCTTGGCTCCTGGGAGCCAGGGTCCCACCTGGCAGTTCAGGGCTCCCCCTGTGGAAGGTAGGTGTGCAATTTTTAGTTTCATTCTTGGGCCAAATCTCTCCTCCCAGATGGTGAAAAATTTGAACTATGGTACTAAAAAGTCTTTCTAAAATAGAAGATAGGATTTGCAATTATGACCTAGCTTCTACTGGATTTATAAAAATTTAATTTGATTTAATTTCTTTTAAGTAAACTCTACAGCCAAGGTAGGACTCAAACTCATGACCCTGAAATCATGAGTTTGAGATCATGACCCCGAGATCATCCCTCACCATCGAAGCCAGCTGGGCGCTCCCTATGTTTTACTGGATTTAAATCCCACCCCGACTCTGGCTCTGTGTGTTACCTATTTTTCCCATGAAAAGAGGCGGTAAAGGCAAGGATGTATATGTCCAGCTGAATGAATGCCTGAACCTAACAGGTGCCTCCTTTGTCCTGCCTCCCATGGGGGAGGCATGCTTGGTGGTGACTGGGCTGCCAGCTCTCGGACAGAGAGAGACAGAGAGAACAGCGTTCTCATAGGAGACTCACCTGAGGTATATTTGACAACTGGGGAGAACCATCTGGGTCACTGGTTTATAAAAGGGTGGATGGGGGCCCTGTTGGAATCCTATAAGGAGTATGAAGACCCACTCTGTTGGAGTCTTGTGCTCACCCAGAGTGAAGACCCTGTCTTCACCCACCTGCTCTCAAATACATACCACTCACCTGCTTCCTCCTCCCAAGAAATCCCTCTGGACCATCCTGTTCACAGCCTGCACATTTCTGTCCTAGACTGGCGATCATAGTTCAAACATATGGAGCTTACTGGATTCTCTCTCTTCTCAACTAATTTTCTACAGTACTTCATGTATTTTTATATTCACGCCAACTTGGTACGCATCTTCCGGTTGGGAGATTGTCACTGATTCCAAACCCAAACTCATGTTTTATACAATCCTGACCTCTGTTAACCTTGCATTGACCTTATCTCTTAAACTAATCTTTAGAACTTTGGGGAAATTAATTGTGACTTGTTTGGCTCTATATAATCCATCCACGAAATCTGAAGCTTGGGGAATTTGCATATTAATTGATGTTCTAAGTCTCAGTGTCCTTGTCTATAAATTAGCCATGGCAGAAATACCTACTTCGTGATGTTGTTGTGAGGACAATGCCTGGGACAACAACACATGTTCGGTATGAGTGTCGTGGAAGGTAATGAGTACATTTACATGGCGTTGATTCTCAGTGGTTCTACTGATAAGCTGTATGAACATGGAGAGCCTTGCTTGGTTGCCTGCTTTGTCTTCCCTGGAATAATTCAGGGGAGAACAATGAAGATGGTTTTCTGGAAGAAGTTCTTGTTCAGACATTAGTGTGGATGGCAGGTAGATCTCATCTCACCCTGTAGATGGTGCATCAGTGAGAGTCCAAACAAGAAAATAAACCCACACTAGTTATATTTTTAATGAAAATAATTTAATGCAGGGGATTGGATAAACACGTGTCAGAGACTGAAGGGGTACAGAGGAAATGTAAGTAGTGTTGTTTCTGAAGTTAGAAGGAATAGCTTCCGTAAGAAGCTACTACCCCAAGGTTGACCACAGACTTATGTAAGAGCTGAAACTACAGCACTTGCAGCAGAAAACCTAGGAGAAAATATTTGCATAGCAAGAGCATAAACCATAGAAAGCAAGATGATTCATAAATCTCAAATTTTCAAAATATTTGCATTTCAGGAGACACTGTCACAAAAATAAATCTAAATGACAGGGTAAGTGAAAATATTTTCAGTAATATGCCTGACAAAGTGTTGACACCCAGAATATGTAAGGATTTCTTACAACTGGTAGTGAGAAGACAGCCAACCCAATAATAAAGAGATAAAACATATGAAAATACATTTTGCCGAAGAGGATATCCCAAAAGCACATGAAAAAATGCCCAATGTCATCAGTTACCAGTGAAATTCAAATCACAACTACAGAGTTAGCATAGTTGGAATGCTTTGGAAACACTAAATTAAAGAGATTAATAGGGCCAGTTATTGACGGGATATGGTGCACCTGAAATTCTCATACACTGATGTTGGAAATGTAAAATGGTACCATTTTGGAAATTTGTTGGGTAGTTTCTTTTTTTTTTCTAAGATTTTATTTATTTATTTGACAGAGATGACAAGTAGGCAGAGAGGCAGGCAGAGAGAGAGAGAGGAGGAAGCAGGCTCCCTGCTGAGCAGAGAGCCCGATGCGGGGCTCGATCCCAGGACCCTGGGATCATGACCTGAGCCGAAGGCAGAGGCTTCAACCCACTGAGCCACCCAGGCACCCTTGTTGGGTAGTTTCTTAAAAGTTTGAGCATACATCTCATATACAACCCAACCCAACCAATTCACTCCTACCTATTTACCCAAGAGGAAGGAAAGCTTGTTCAGAGATTTTTATACAAACATTCACAAAAGAGCACAATGGCCAGAAACTAAGAACAACCCAAACGTCATCCAGCAGTGAATGGATAAACAAATCAGTGGTATATCCATAGAGTCTGACCAATAAAATGGAACAAACCACTGATTCATACAACAGCATAGATGAATGTCAAAATCATTACACTAGGTGAAAGTAACCAGATGCTAAAAGATTCTGTGTGATCCCACCTATGGAAAATTCTATAAAAGGAAAACTAATTTGTAGCAATAAAAAAACAGAAGACCATTGGTTACCTGGGCCTGGGTCAGAGGGAAGGATCCACTGCCAAGGGAATACAGTCTTCTGGGTGTCATGGAAATGTCTAGAAACTGACTGTGGTGATGAACCATGAAAAACTATGGACTATGGGAAACAAACTGAGGGCTTTAGAGCAGAGGCGGTTGGGGGGATGGGTGAGCCCAGTGATGAGTATTAAGGAGGACATGTAATGCATGGAGCACTGGGTGTTATATGCAAACAATGAATCATGGAACCCTACATCAAAAACTAATGATATACTGTATGGTGAATAACATAACATTAAAAAAAAAAAAGAAACTGACTGTGACAATAGTTTCATGGAAACATGCATCTGCCTAGAGTCATCCAATTGTCCATTTTAAATTAGTGTATTAAAAAGAACACCTGAATTGCATCTTCTAAAAGATTGGGATCATTGGAAAAACAGGAAAAGGTAAGTTGAGAGGTCTGAAACCTAATAGGAGTTAATTTCTTTCACCTGGAAACCTTTTCCAAGGTGACCAAAGCTGATGTGATGTCTTCAGGGATCTGCACTCCCATCTTTCCACCATAATGCTTCTACCCCTGGTCACGTCTTTGTTCAAGTTGCAGACTATAACTGCAGTCGATACCCATGTTCCACACCAGTGGCAGAAGGAGGAGAAGGCTAGAAGGGTTCTCTTTATGAAGAGCCTTCCTAGAAGTCCGCACAATACTCTGTGTCTTACAGGCCTGATTTTAGTCGAATGGCAATGTCTACCTCCAACAGAGATGTATTATTGGTAACAATCTCAGAAAAAAAAAATTCTTTTTCAAAGTAAGGGGAGATTAACTACATGGACTAAAATGGCAGCCACTGGCCATAGTTAAATTGTGTGGTGAAGAGTTTGTGGACTCTTCCACAGACGGTGTTGGGAAAATGGAATGCCCACAGGTACAGGAATGAAGTGGGGCCTTACCTCACATCATATACAACAATTAACTCTCAGTCAGAGACCTGAACATACAGAACACCTAGAAGGATAAGGAGGGCGAAAGCTTCCTGACATTGGATTTGGGGGAAAACAAAAAAGTGCAGGCAACAAGAGGGACAAAAAATAGATAAACAGAACTTCAACAAAATTAAAAACTTTTGCATATCAAAGGACACAATCAGTAAAGTGGAAGAAAAGAGAAAACGACCCAGAGAGTGGGGAGGAAGCATTTGCAAATCATACATCTGATACAGGATTACTATCCAGAATACATAAAGAACTTCTATATTTCAACAACAAAAAACAAACAACCTGATTAAAAGATGGGCAAAGGGTTTGAACAGACATTTCTCCAAAGAAGATACACAAATGGCCAATAAAACGTGAGTAGAAATGCAATAACACTAATCCTGAGGGAAATACAAATCAAAACCACAAAGAAACACCACTGCACACCCAATGGTTATTATTAAAATGGCTGTAATAAACAGACAACAAACAAACCAAAACAGAAAATGACAAGTGCTGGTGAGACATCGGTGCTCCTGACCACACTGTGAGCATCTATACCTTGGAGCTCAGGTACAACATGTGAAGAGTATAGGAGTTTCGTACGGCTCCACTCCTCCACCCTTGGGTCTCCTGGCTCATGAGCCTTCCCGCTGCCCCACTGTCATGGGGTGGAGACAGCCATTCCTGCCCTGCTGTACCTCCATTCCTAACCCACAAACTCATGCATATGGCTGGACAGTTGTTGCACGTGACCAAGTCTGGAGTGTTTGTGGCACAATTATGGTAACCAGAGGACAGAGTCTCAAGTCTTCGAGCAAAGGATGCTGTTTAATTTGGTTGTACTGCACATATCCTGTGACCTTTGGTCCCTTTTCATGTGGCACTTGTTGTATCTCAGAAAACTATTTTCTCAAACACATTTAGAACATTTTTTCCTCATCCTACACGAAAGTGGTGATCCCCCAAAGTGCCAAGTAGGAATCTAAATGTTACATGTGAAGACACATGTTTGTTTCCATGTGATACAAGCCAGCCACAGGTTTGGCTCCTCGAAACAACTCAGTTTGTTGGCAGCTGTCGTCTGGGAGCCCAATACAATGGTAGTCGAGAACGGCCCCGGAGCATTATTGGTTTACATTCTGATGTTTGCATTTTTTACTCCTACTTAAGGAATAGGGTTTGCCCTGTAGTTAGGAGCTATGATTCACTGTGCCTTCGTTTCCCTAGTTGTGAAATGGGGTTCAGTATAGGCTCAATTTCCAGAACTATAGGATATCAACATTCTAGAACTCTCGAATTAGGAGAGTCGGGGGAGCAGTGTTCCCAAGCACTTGACACAACGCCTGGCCCGTAAAGGTCACCAGATATGTTACCACTCATGACTGGAATAGGAAAATCACTCTAAGTGAGACAGTCTTAGGAGGGTCTACCTGTCGGAAAAGCGGCCGGGCAGATCCCTTATACGGAAATCTCCTGTGCAACACAAAGCAGAATAGAGAATAGAAAATGGATAAATTAAGGTAAAGACTAGACCAGAAAGAGGCTGTGGCAGTAGATCAGAACAACTGCATCACAATCTCTTCTCGGGGTGTGCGGCTTACCGAACGTGGCGCCCCTGTTTCCGATGTATGAGCATGACGCACGCGGGCGCACTGGGCACCTGTTGGGAGACTTCCATTCCCCATGAACGCAGATGCTGTCGCGTGCCTCGGCGTGCGACTCACAGAACTCACAGGGCTTCTAGAAATGCCCTTTTCTCTGCAGTGTAAACCAAGACGTCTTTGTTTTTGCTTCTACCAAGAAAGACGCTGAATGAAAAGGAAGTTTATAATTTCCTTCAGGAGGTTATAAACTCCTGGAGGTAAACCCGCTGTGTCAGCTAATTGCAGGAGACTCGGGGGCAGGCCTGGGAGACGGGGCTTGCGTGCCGCCTTCCCTGCGACGCGGAGTGTGGGAAAAGCTCTACATTGTTTGGCAAGTGTTCGCTAAACTTCAGTGCAGAGCCTTTGAAGATGACGGCAATCACAGGCAAATAGTGTCACATTTGGGGCACATCTGTTTCTAATCATCTCTCCCCCAGCCCGTACCTTGGCGGGTTCCGCACGGTCCCAGAAAGCCTTTACCACCTTGGACGGCTTTGTCCCCCAATATGCCAGTGTCACAAGCCCAGACCAGGGCCCAGCCACCGACTTCGCTGCCCTTCTGGGTGAGGCCGTCAGAGCTCCTAAATAAAATATGGAAGGCCCGGTGAGATTTGAAATTCAGATCAAGGACAGATCATTTTTAGTGTAAGTGTGTCCCATGCAGTGTTTGGGACATACTTGTACTAATTTAATTGTCATGGTGGTTCTTGTCTGAAATTCAAATTCGTGTCCTATGTTCGATCTGGGAACCCTGCCGCTCATGGCTGGGACAGTGTGAACACCCGGATCGGCAACCACCGCTTCATACGTGGGGTGTGTGTGTGTGTGTGTGTGTGCGTGTGTGCGTGTGTACACTCTCACATCCATGGTGCTCTGGGGTGCACGGGGCACCCCTGCTCCTCAGCAGGAGAAAGCCGTGTGGGTGCTGAGGCCCCTCAGAGAGGCCACTACCCCCTGGAGGGGGCTGACCGTGAAGACACATGACAGGGCCCAGAGAGTCTGGGACTGGGGTAGGGTGTTGAGGACAAAGTATGAGCTAGGGGGTCCTGGGTCCATTCTCTAGGCTCATAAGGGTGTGTGATGTTTGCCACGTGGCCTGGGTATAATCGGATGAGTTTCCGTTTCTCCCTCTGGGAGGAGTCTGGGGTCCACGTGACCAGGGGACTGTCCTTCTCCAGCAGCAGATCCAGTTTTACTACAGATTTTGCCAATCATCTGAGCCCCAGGCAGCCCGTAGCCATGACCGTGTATCACGAATCTCACCATCCCGTCCTTGTCTTTGCACTCAGGGAAAGGTAAGATGTTAAGTGTTGGGAGCTGTGAGGCGAGGTCGGGCTCTGTGTCCGGCTCTGCATGTCCCAGCTGGACACACTTGTTTTTCCCCTGCTTTATGGGGTTGTCGTGAGGAAGAAGTCACGTAATGCTTAGATTTGGGACCAAGGCCTGATACACAGGTACACGAGGCAGCTTTTTTTATGAATGCGCTGTGTCATCCACCGGGCAGGACCCTGGCTGCTCTCCTGGCCCGGCCAGAGCTGGAGAGGCCATTGCTGCCTCACGTTCCCCTCTGATGGATTCTCCATGTCCTCTACCCTTCTGTGGCCCTCCGAATGCTCCCAGAGCATGCCAGCAGTTCGATGACATGGTTTCAGGTGGGGTCCCAGCCCCGGCAGGTTGATTCTAGTCTGTAACCAGGGTGAGAAATATGTGCCTCAAAAACTGTTTTTGGACCAAAAGCTACTCCCTTCTCGGGAAGATGGTGGTGACTCCCCCGCCCTTGCTCAGCACGTGCACAGACCCCACACACACACACACACACAAGCCGGTTTGTCTTCCACCTGCCACGGCGGCAGAGCCCCTGCATCGCTACCGGAGACCCAAGGTTCTCCACGGGACGAGGTCAAGTGCAGGGACCGGCATGCTTCCAGCAGGATGTATCTGCAGAGGCAGCCGTGGGCTCCCACCCACGCTCTGAACCGGGAAACGTCTCAGCCAGGACAGACACCACGATGGACCAGAGTTTCGTCAGCAGCCATGGATGCTTCTCCTGCTGGAGGGAGAGACGAGTGGCCACTTGCAAACGTTTGCCTCGTACGCTTTGTAGCCGACACAGGTCATGTCTCTTAAATGCTTCAGACAGACCCATCTAAGCAGTTTCAACAGAAACCATGTTAACCAGACAAACACAAAACCAGAGTTTATTATGGTTTACAAAAGAACTCTTAGAAACAATCACACTTACTACACTTGGTTATTTATAGGCCAATCCCACCAACCCGGGATTCCGATGGTGCATTGAAAGGCGTCTGTTTTCAGCCGTGATGTGTGCCGTGGCCTCTGGAGCCTGGGAGGGCTCAGGGAGAGGGTTTCGGGGGCGAGGGGCTTTCCAGAACGGCGCCAGGACACTGTCCACTGTTGTTTGAGATGAGAGGCAGGAACACAGCTGAGGCACGCGGCCCCGTGTTCCCGTGGAGAGTCGGGTCTTTCCTGTCTCAGCTCAGGGCGACCTGGCTGGTCTCAGCCTCGGGAGGGGGACAGAGTCATCTGGGGAGGCCCAGCCTGGACAAGGGATGCAGACTCCCAGCAGGGCCAGGGGCCCCCAGATACAAAGAGAGGCCTGGAGCAGAACCTCCAGCGGGCGACACCCCCCACCTCCCAGAGAAGCTGGGAGTCAGGCCTTGGGACCATGGCCACCTCGGGGTCAGCTCCCTCCATTGTAGTCAGGTACGAGGCCCCGGTCTGTTCCCTGGATCATTCTGCACGTGTGAAGATCCCTCCTGGACCTGCTAGAAAATGGGCCTCTTGTGAAAGGCCGCTTGTGGGAAGTGTTCTTTAGGATGAAGTCCCATAAAAAATGTGGTTTCCTCCAAGGGACTCTCTGCTGTGTCTTCTGTCAGAGGGTGGCCGGGGTGGCAGGGACAGCCCACGGCTCTCCCCAGCCCCCTGGGCAGGAAGGCCACGGCCAAGATTCCTCCTCGAGGAAGGGTTTGCCCCTCCCCCTGCCTCTGAGTCAAAGCCTCGAGGTCACCATGTGGTCTGTCCGAACTGTCCCAAATACCGCACGTGGGCAGGATGAACCATGGCTTGCTGGTCCCCAGAGGTACTCGGACACTGTGGCCGGCCTCTGCTTCTCTGTCCGGTGCCTGTCCCACCACTTCACCAAGGGGACCACGCCCACGAGGACCACCACAACGGTTGTTCGAATGCGTCCTCTTCCCGAGAACCCACTTCGCAACCTGCACTGGGGGCCGGCAAGCCCGGCACTTCTTTGTAAACGGAATACGGGAGGCGCTGACTCGGGATCCGCCCCATTTCTTGCTTCTCTCTGGAGACAAATGTGCATGGTTTGCACCGGCGGGGGTGGAGTGGGCTGGGGACATGGGACCCTGGGCTGGACGTGTGTGTAGGTCCGCGGTGCAGAGACGTGTGTGCAGGTGTGTGGGGAGCGTGCGGAGGGCCGCGGGGGGCAGGAAAGGCACGCGTCTTGCTCATTGGCCACTTTGGCTCATGTTTCCGTTCCGTGTGTGGCTGGCAGTGGGCAACTCTGGGCCGCTGATGGTTGGGCCAGGTGCGTACTAATTGGGACTTTACTTTGAGAAAAGCTTCTTTCAGCTTTGGTTTCTGTAGCTCGTCTCCCATTCACCAGGGTGCGAAGAACATGAATTTCGGAATAATTAGGGTGAGACCCAGCTCGGCCCGGGTGCAGCTGACCTCAGGGAGAGACTTCCCACCTTGATTTCGGTTTCTGAGTGTGATTCCCACAGCAAGGACATTACTGGCCCTGTGTGCTGCCTGGCACGTCCTCCGTTTCGTCCTCCTGTCGAGGGGACAAGCAGGGTCACCTGCCTGACGGGGAGTTCTAAAGCAAAGCCGGCACGTGACATGGGGCCCCCTTTTCAGGTGGAAGCTTCCAGAAGGAAATCTGTGCTCTCTCTTTGGCTGGTGCTGTGAATGGTGTGCAGGCTTCCCCTTCTCTCCAGGCTCAGCCATATGGACAACCCCCGTTCCAGGTCCAGTTCCCTGGGGATTCTATCCCCCCGTGTCTGCTGGGGACCCCGAGGGTCTCCCAGGAGTGGACTGCTGGCCATTCTAGTTTTTCATCCCCTGCATGCAGACACGAGTGATTCCGTGCCTCGGTGCCTTCCATAGCACGGTGATGACTGTGCATGTGCCTCGGTCATCACAGTCTTCTGTCCTGGGGCGGGGGGGACTGCTGAGCTGTCCCTGGACGCATCTGACTCTTGCACTGACCATCTGGACCCACAGGAGCACCAGGTACACATCAGTGAGTAAATCGCTCCCGGCTGCTCTCAGTGACGCCCGGGCATGTGACGCAAGCTTCGGAGCCAGCCGGCCTGGCTGGAATTCCCAGGGTGGTCTCAGCTGCTTTCCCCCAATAGCTCCTGCCCTCGCATATCTTCTCTGGGGCTTGTTTAATCCTTACTCCTGTATGTGGCAGATTTTCCAGTCACATTGATTGCGTGTTTACTGCTGAAATTTATGCCTCTTTATATACTAGAGATATGAGGTGACCAATATTTTCTCTGTGTCTACAGCTTGTCTTGTTTTAAGAAAAGAAATCTTCTGTTTTAAGAGCAGTTGTGGATTTGCAGAGAAGTCACCAAGACAGAGCGCAGAGCTCCTACGCGCCCACCTGCTTTCCTGTTGTAGATGTCCGTTAGAACCGCACGTTTGCCGCGATTAACACACCCATGTTGACACGTTATTAGGAAGTAAAGTCTATGCTCTATTCAAATTTCCTCAGGTTTTTATCAAATGCCCTTTTTGTGTTGCAGGATCTGTTCATGACCCTCAGGCTCCTCTTGGCTGTGACAGTCCTTGTTTTCAATGACCTTGGCAGTTTAGAGGGGCATGGCCCCGGTGTTTTGCAGAAGGCTTTTCTGTGGGGATTTGCCCTATTTTTATCACGGTTAGAGTGGGCTATGGGTCTTTGGAAGGAAGGCATGGAGGTCACGTGTATTCCTACGACATCATCTCAAGGGAAGTGCAACACCACTGGGACTCTGAGCACTGGGCGTTAGGTGGCCCTTCCTGGGTTAGGGCACACTCTTCCACAAGACCCTCACTGCAGATGCCATCTCGCACTCAGGAGTCCCCAGGCCACCTGCCCTTCTGACCTGATGGCTGTGATCTGAGGGTTCACACTAACTTAAGTTGCAGAATTTCCTGGAATGCTGCACAAACACAGACAAGTCTTGTGGTACTTACTGTAACAGTTTTGTTACAAAGACATCAAATCAAGACCAGTGGGAAGAAGAGCCATCCATGGAGACGTCTTGCAGCGTTCATGTGGGAAGCTCCCATGTCCTTAGGACACACCCCCATCTGGGCACACTGACAAGGCTCACCAGCCAGGAAGCTCACCTGAGCCAGGGGTCCAGGGCTTCTGCAGACGTTTCATGACAAAGGCATGACTGACGGGATCATTGACCCCGAGATTGAATGCCCTCCCCACTCCTCTTCTCCCCGCAGGTTGGAGTGACATCCCACGGACCGAAGCTCCACCCCTCCAATCATGCAGCTGGAGTTTCTAACACGAGTATCACCCAACAAATCCAAGGGTCGGGGTGCCTTCGGCTCAGGTCATGATCCCAGGGTCCTGGGATCAAGCCCCACATCGGGCTCCTTGCTCAGCAGAGAGCCTGCTTCCTCCTCTCTCTGCCTGCCTTTCTGCCTACTTGTGATCTCTGTCTGTCAAATAAATAAATAAAATCTTTTAAAAAAGAAAGAAAGAAAGAAAGAAAGAAAGAAAGAGAGAAAGAGAGAGAGAAAGAGAAAGAGAGAGAGAGAGAGAGAAAGAAAGAGAAAGAGAGAAAGAAAGAAAGAAATCCAAAGGTTGCAAGGACCCATCCCAGGGTCCACAGACAAAGACCAGCCAGACTATCACACAACAGCGCAGGAGACAGGGCTCATCCCCGTGGATACTGACTGTGTTCACCTGCCTCAGGTGTGTGTGTCAGGTCTCCCCTCCTGGGAGTCACTTCCTGTTCCCCTTTCCCATGCGAGATCTTTGGAGGAAGTCGCCACAGCAGCCACACTTGGGTGGTGGTGGAGGGCAGGGGGGACAATCCGACAGCCTGTGGAGCGTCCACAGGGATTATCTGCAACTTTTCCACATGGGACATTCATCTCTTTTAAATTTATTTATTTATTCAATCGTGTATTTATATCAGTACGAACTCATGGATATTTATTTTATACTTTGCGTTATCATCCAAAGCCACTTGGTTTATATTTTGTGGTCAAATTGTTTGGGTCTCAGCCGTCGGGAACTCCTTCTGTTGGCTCCTCTGTCTGCTTCACAATCCCCTTACCCCTGTGTGTGTGTGTGTGTGTGTGCGCGCGCGCGCGTGCGTGCGTGTACATGAGCACTTCCTTTACCAGGAACACGAGATGCTTCAAGCTCATCGTGGACATGTCTTGTCCTGACTGAGGGTCGGCCACTCCCCCAAGGAACCCTGGTGCCTCATTTTCTAGAGAGTGGGATTAGAAACCAAGCCCCTGGTGTCTGGAGGGCTCGCTGCTCCTGGGCGTCTGTGACACTAGACCCTCTGAGCTGAAGGCTCGAGGAAACGTAGGTGTGTGTGCGAACTCGTGTGTCCACGTCTGCATCTACACGTTCCTGTGTGTGGCCTCCTGGGTCTGCATAGGGCTAAACATGGGTTCACACTGACATTTCCCACTTTGATCCAGCAGCCCAGAAACCTTTCCAGCCTCCCCACCCCCTTCCTTATCTGTAGCCCTGTCCCCAACAGTAAGCAACCGGCTCTCGGCCCCGGGAGTCCCTTCATTTAGCTGTTCGATGCCCGCGTGTGTGTGGAGAAGCGGGTGTTACCAGAGCAGCTCCCTGCGCCGGGGGGATGAACGTGCGTGAGACCGCACAGTGACAGCGGACGACTCTTGTGCCTTCGGTGACTTTGGCAGTGCCGCCCCCTCCCTGCCGTGCCCCTCCTGCCCCATCACAGCCCGCATTCACCCTAAAAGCCCTAACTGCCTTCATGATTCTTGATTTGCTCGCAGTATGTTTCACTCGGTATTTTGCAGTTGTGTGTGTTCTGACACCTGAACCCCGTCCTTCGTCCACGATCGCAGCATCAAAGAGAATGGCCTGACCTAAAACGGCTAGAACGGCCTGCGCCTCCCTCGTCCACACCTCCCCCCCTCAAATCCTGGGATCTCCAGGAGCGGAATGTGACATCCAGCCACGATTCTCCTTGGCTTGAGAGCTTCTTCTGTTCTATTCCATTTTTTCCACCCCAAGGGCAGTGCAGGGCAGACAGGACATGATGTCTCCACTACTCACCTCCGGAAGCATGGGTCGGTCACGTCTGGGGCTGGTGATTGTGGCTGGGCTTTGGCCAGTCGGTCTGTCTGCACGTGGGGCCAGCTGCAGCATTCCCAGAGAAGCGGCCGGACCCTTTGCTTCGTGTCTCCTGTGTAGGGGACCGCTGACAACACCGGCTCTGTCCCCGGCTCTCCATCCTGCTCCTGTTCTCCCCAGGACCTTTCTCGGGGAGACACATTCCAGGCCCCTTTGGAGGCCAACACGCCTACCATGGCCTGCATGGGGGAGGCTTGGGTCTGCCTCCTGGGAGCCTGTGAGAGGTCGAGATGCAAACAGTCATTCCCCCTCCTGACCCTCAGGATGCAGTTCGAGCTTAGCTGTCCGTGAGAGGCTTGCAAGCCCTCTGAGAGCAGGCGGGCCCTGTGATCTCACTACAGCCCCCTCTGAGTGTCCCTTGTCCCCTTGCTCCCTAAAGCCTGTGGACGTAGATTCGGATTTTGGGAAGACTCAGCGTATAGCTGCTCGTCCTCTGCCAGATCCCCTGGCGGGAGGTTCCCCTGAAGGCAACTCCATGTATGGACTCTCTTGCTTCGTTTCTGGTCTCCGAGTGCTTCTCTGTTTGGGGGACACAGTGCCGTCCACCACCTTCTAGCACCGAGCCTACCGCCCGGCTAACTTGGAGTGCCACTCACAGCTTCTTCCTTGCGTCTTTCCAGCAGCAGAATGTTGGCAGGGGAAGGTGCTCCCAGACCTCCAAGGAGCATCTGACATGCCACTTGGTGGCTCCCCTCCGGGGAAGGTGGCATGGGGATGGGGAGGGTGGCGTGTCGCGCCCAGGGGTGCCCAGCATTCCTGGCGGTCGGGAATCATCTGTGTGTGGAGTCACTCATGTCAAGCCACGGTGCCAGTGGCCACAAGACACGGCCCCGACCCGCCCCAGCCCACGACACCCCCAGGACTGAGGACCGGCAGAGCCCGAGGAGGTCGGCAGGGGCCACGAACGATGCCATCCCTTCACCAAGGGGGGATTTTTGTAGCAAACCCTCGGGCTGTCCAGATACTGACCACTTCAAAAAGGCAGCTGCCACCGGAGGCCCTGCCGGAGGATTTCTGAGCAGCACCAACCCTGCCCTGTGCGAGCGCAAGAAGCAGCGGGTGTGAGAGCTGCCCCACAGGCCGGGCCCTCGCTCAGCCACGTGCCTGCCCAGCTCCCTCCCTACCCCCACTGCTCTGCTCTGCAGGCAGCTTTAGAAGCCAAGTTCATCTCGTGTGACATGCCACTGAGTCTGCAATCCTCAGCCTGCATTGCAATGACGTTACCCTTGCTTGGGGGCTCAGTAGAGCCACGTTGTGGGGACCCAGGACTCCCCGGCCTGCCTTCATAAAGCGCTTGCGACGTGAAATACATGTGTGCTTTAGGACTGATGTGTGCCTTTACTGTCATTATTTTCCTTTTGAACAGCATTTCATACACCAGTGACACCTTAAAATCCCATTACTACCATCACGCCTGTGTAAAGCGTGGGCAACTGGGGAACATGTGTGTGGCACGTGTGGCGCGAACATGTCCCAAATAATTTGCACACCTTTGAATGCATAATAAAATTAGATTTGAGGCATTGGAATTCATGCCTCTTCTGACCCTGTAGAGAAGGATCAGGACTCAGTCCACCTAGAACAAAATTCTATGACTTTCTAGTGAAGCTGCACTATGCTAACCTACGTAAGCACAGGGGGAACGGTACGGATGGCCCATCACTGCGCTGCTCCTGCTGAACCGAGGGAAGAGGACACCGATTGCTCTCAGACTGGTACAGACGGGGAGTGGCCTCAGACTCAGACTCAGGGGTTTACGATACCAAGGGCCCGAGGTGGGCGTCTCAGGGGCTGCTGGTTTGGGCGTCTGGTGAAAGTGACGAGGAAATCGGGGTAACGAGCGCCTGTGAGTTGGGAGGCAGTGTGCTGCGTTTGGGAGATAGACCAAACCTGGGAGCCTCTGCAGAGGGGCAGGGAGCTCTCTGGGGACAGAGAAGCCATGGGCCACACCGGGCTGTGCTGTCTGAGGGCAGGAGGTGGGAATGCGGCCCAGGGAAGTCTGCAGAGCAGGGAAGGCCTGGAAGCGGAACTGTCAAGCCACGGGGGGCGCTGCTCCCCATTCTCACCCCCAGAGAAGGAAGACAGAATCCCGTCTCCCCGGAGGCTGGGGGCATGGACACAACCGCACAGTGGGGCTCCTGTCCAGCAGATGCCTCAGGATGGGCAGCAGAAGGATGTCCAGAAATTCACAACTGGAGAAAAAACAAAAACTAGGCCTGAACAAGGCCCTCTGAGGTCCCCGAGGGGTGTTACCCGCCCAGAGCAGGACTCCTAGCATCATCACCCGGGCTTTGCCTGGGACGCAAACCCAGGGGAGAGCAGGTCCAGGAGGACGTCACACAAGGAGGGGCGGGGACCAGCCACCAGCACAATGGCCTCCGGGCTCACGCCTCACCCCAGACTCTGATCTCCAACAGGAGGCTTGCTCTCAGCCTACTGTGGTCCCCATGCCACCTCCCTGAGGGTTAGTGAGAGAATCTGATCACCTAATGCCCAGAGGTCCCTGCAGGGCTCTCATGGGCTTAGGAAACCAACAAGGACAAATATGGAGCAAAGTTACTCCACACAAACCAAGATGTGCCCCAAAAATGTGACTTTGTTTATGCTAGAACACTTGGCAATACTTTGGGGGACTTTCTGGTGACCAGGAGAATAAAGTTAAATGTCTGATCCATTCAACCCAATCCAAGCTATGTTCTAGGGAGAACATGTCAATATAAGCACATTGTCCTTTGGGGCAAGAGATGCTCCGTGTCTTGGAAGTGCCTGCACCATCTCTCTGGGGAAGAAAATGGAGTGGATGAATCTTCCAGGTGGCTGGGAACGTATGACAAGGTGGGGAGAAGTGCTCCGCTGTTCCTGTGACATGGGCAGAGCCCTGTGTGCACCTGTGCCCTGTGTGGCCCACTGACTCTCGGGGACAAGGCCTCGGATGATCAAGCTTCACAGCTGTGTTGCCCATCCCCGATGTCACCCCTGCTCCTGCCAGTTGCAGGCTGTGAGGGTCCACTCTGCCTGACCTGCTGTCTGGTGGTGCATCTCCAGGCATTTCTGAGGTCACTTTTCTTAGCCACGGGGGCCCCAATCACTGTGTCCACATCATTTACCCACTCAGCAAATAGTCACTGAGGGCCTTCTGCGTGCCAGCCATGGTGAATGGGAACAGAACACAGCTGGAGAAGGCTCAGGTCCAGACCTGGCTGAGCGTCACCCTCTTTCTATGCTGCCCCAGCCATGTCTGCAGAAAGGGTCCCCATGCCACAACTGCATCTCCCTCCCCTGCCCCACCTCCTCCCAGGCTGCAGGGCTGGCAGAGGACTGGGCTTGTCCATTTCCCCATTCACTCTATTCTCTATCCCAAGGTGTCATAGGCCGAAGGGACATGCTACCAACAATTCGGAGATTTAAAGACACCCATGCTTACTATGCCAAAATGAAAGAGGAAAGAAATGAATTTCAAAAAACATTGTCTAAAAAAGAGCAGTTGATATGCACAGTTAAGGGCTTCTGCATGCTCTCGCGTTGACCTCTACGGTACGAGACACCTGCCCGA
>PISX010022884.1:7269-30967 GCA_004024625.1 Mellivora capensis
GAGGGAAGGGACACAAATTGCAGGAATTGTTCAGGGAAAAGGAACCAGAGCCTGGAGATGGGGGACGTCTGGGAAGAATCTGGAAGAAGCAGGAAAACGTGTGTTCGGGAGAGAAGGCCGAGGCGGCGGCCGGGCCGTCGTGCGGAAGGACACCGTGGGGCTCTGCAGCCGCCGGGGCACGGCCTGGAGCCCGCAGGGTTAACCCGGGGTTAACTCTGGGGACTCACAGGGTGACACAGGGGAGACCGCCAGGTCCTCAGATCCTCCGGCACCAGACAAGGGGCTGTCCAGCCTAAACATGCCTCCCCCCCAAGGAAACACGGACGCTGACCTCGGCGTCTCCCAGCGCTTCCTGCACAGGGGGACATCCCCGTGCGCGGCTCCATCCTCGGCCCCGGGCTCGCAGCAGCACCCACGGCTGCCTGAAGGTCGGGGACCCCAGCCACAGAGCCTGGGAAGCGCCTGAGCAGCCTTGGACGGGGACGAGGGACAGGGAGGCCCGCCGGGCTGTGGCTGATCTGACCCTTATGGTTACGGGGACAGAGGACCGGAGACGTTTAGACAGCGCCCACCGCCGCATTCGGCGCAGGCCCCGGGTGTGAAAGCACCTCCTGGGCGTCCCAGGCCAGGCCTGCACTGCCCACAGCGGCCCGCCCGGGGGCCTCCCCAGGCCCGGCGAGAACTCACACCCCCGAAATCGGCTTTGAAACAGGTGCAGAGCTGCCTGAGAGGGCTGTGGCCACAGGCACTAACACACCGAGGGCCGACCAGGCCCGGGGCCCACAGGTGTCAAGCAGAGCCTTGATCTTGCCCCCAGGAGGAGGAGGCACAGCGGCAGAGCCTGCAGCCTTCACGGCCTTCCACCGCCCTCTGGTGATGGAGCGCGGGAGCCCAAAACTGTGCTCCTGTGTCCTGCAGACCGGTGGGCAGGTGCTGACCCTGCGGCGGGGCGCGCAGGACAGAGCTCTGGGACCTCCAGAGCTCCGGGAGCCGTGGCGGGGCCACCCACCGTTCAGGCCCGCACAGAGGCAAATCCTGATGAGGGCCTGTGCTCCGGGATCTGAGCCTAGCCGGCCCTCCTTGACGCTCCCCTCCCCTTTGCTGATGCTCAGATGGGCCCGCCCGCCTGCCCACCATTCCCATCCCCCCCCAGGAGACTCTAGCCGCCTCCAAGCCTCCTTCCAACAGCTGCAGGGACCTGACCCAGAGGCCCATGGGGCAGTTCAAGCCCCGGCTTCACAGACTCCAGGTAACTTTAGAAGCCTGTCCGAGTGCGTGCACCTAGAAGGTCGCTTAGAAGACTGAGCCGTGAAGAAATAGACTATCTGAATACTGATTACTGCTAAGGAGGCTGGCTCAGTGATAGAAAACCTCCGACAGACAAAAGTCCAGAACCAGGCAGCCCCACTGGGGAATTCCACGGAACATTCAGAGAAAAAGTTAACAGCTGTCCTTCTCAAACTCTTCCAAAGCACAGAAGAGGAGGAACAATTAAAAATTCATTTTATGAGGGCAGCATTACCCTGACCCCAAAGCCACAAGGACACAAGAAAAGAGAGCTACAGGCCAGTATCTCTAACGAACATGGATCGAAAAAAATCCTCAGTGAATTATTAGCAAACCAAATCCAACAACACCGTGAAAGGATCCTACACCGTGATCAAACAGGATCACCCCTGGGATGCACGGAGCATTTGACATCCACGGACCGACGTGGCATGCAGCACAGTGACACAATGAGGGACAGAAGTGCCATCAGCATCTCAACACATGGTGCAGAAACACGGGTGCGGAAAAAGCACTAGACAAAACTCGACATCCTTTCATGATAAGAACTCCAACAAAGTGAGAACAGAGGAAACTCTCCTCCACAGGATAAAGGGCACGTATGACAAGCCCACAGCTGACATCACCCCAACAGTGGAAAGCTGAAGGCTCTTCCCCTAAGACCAGGGACAGGACTGGGAGGTCCACTCTCACACTCCTGTTCAAGGCACTCCTGGACATCCTACCCACAGTGACCAGGCCAGACAAAAAATACAGGGCATCCAAATTGGAAAAGAGGTAAAACTGTCACTTTTTGCAGATGACATCATATTTACACACTGAACCCTGAAGACACCACCCGAAAAGTACTAGATCTAATCGATGCATTCAGTACTGATTATTGATTGTGAGATATAAAATCAATGCACAGAAATCTGTTGTGTTTCCATACATTAATAACAAATGATCAGAAGAGAAATTAATAATGCGATTTACAATTGGATCAAAAATAATAAAATGTTTAGGGATAAAATTAACCACAGAGGTGAGCTATCTGTACGCAAAAATCTATAACACATTGATGAAAGAAACTGAAGAAGATACAAATGGAAAGATATACCACATTCATGGACTGGAAGAATTAACATGGTTAAAATGTCCACATTATCCAAAGCAATCTACAGATTTAATTCAGTCCATACCAAAATTCCAATGACATTTTTCACAGAAATAAAACAAACAATCCTGAAATTTATACAGAACCACTAAAGGGCCCAAATAGCCAAAGTAATCTTGAGAAAGAAGAGGAAAGTTGAAGGCATTGCATTTGCCAGTTTCAACCTGTATTACAAGCTACAGTAATGAAAGCCGTTTAGTATTGGCATAAAAACAGACATATAGGTCGATGGTAGAGAGACCCTAAAAAAAACCCACACATCTATGGGCAATTAATTCACGACAAAGGAGGCAAGAATATGCAATGGGACAAGGACAGTCTCTTCCGTAACTGGTGCTGGGAAACTTGACAGCCAAGTGCAGAAGAATGAAACGGGACCACTCCTGTACTCCATACACAAAAATTCACCCGAAATGGATCAAAGACTTGAAACTAAGACCTGAAACCATAAAACTCCTAAAAGAAAACTTATCAGTAAATGCCCTGATGTTGTTTTCCTGGATTTCCTAGATTTGACACCAACAGCAAAGGCAACAAAACCACCAATAAATAAGTGGGATTACATCAGACTAAAACGTTCCACACGGCAAAGGAATCCATCACCACAATGAGAAGGCAGCCTATGGAAAAGGAGAAAGTACTTGCAGATCATGTGTCCAATAAGGGGCTGACATCCAAAATATGCAAAGAACTTATAAAACCTAAGAGTAGGAAAACAAAAAATCCGATTAAAAAATGGGCAGAGGGGGGCACCTGAGTGGCTCAGTGGGTTAAAGCCTCTGCCTTCGGTTCAGGTCATGATCCCAGGGTCCTGGGATTGAGCCCCGCATCTGGCTCTCTGCTCCACGGAGAGCCTGCTTCCTCCTCTCTCTCTCTCTCTCTCTCTGCCTGCCTCTCCACGTACTTGAGATTTCTGTCTCTCAAATAAATAAATAAAATCTTAAAAAAAAAAAGTGGGCAGAGGTACTAAATGGACATTTTCCAAAGAAAGCGGTGGACAGACTCACGAGAAGATGCTCACCAGAAGATGCTCGTGTCACCAGGGAAGTACGAAGAGATACAACGTGTCACCAGGGAAGTACGCGTGATACACATCCAAACCACAAGGCGCTGCGCTCGCCCTGGCCGGAACCGCGCGGGGCAAGGGCAGAACAAACAGCAGGTGCTGCGAGGCTGTGGAGAAATCGAGACTCCGGCAGCTTCGGGCCGGAACGCAAACTGGTGCGTTCGCTCTGGAGAACAGCGTGGCGGTTCCTCGAGATGTGAGACACAGAGCGACCCTAGGGCCCGGCACTTGCACTGCTGGGTATTTATCTGAAGAAAACAGGAACTGGACTCAAACAGGCGCTTCGCCCCGGGTTCCCTGCGGCATCGCTCCCAGCAGGGAGACGCGGCCGCAGCGCGTGTGCGTCCACGGAGGGAGGGAAGGCCGGGCCGTGTATAAATATTCCTCAGCCATAAAAAGAGTGAGATCGGGGCATCTGCAGCCACGTGGAGGGACCCTGACGGCACCGTGTGCAGTGGATCAAGTCGGAGCAATGACCGCGGGGGCCTCGCTTATCCGTGGAGCCCAGAGAAACAGAACGGAATAGACTCCAGAGCAAGAACAGACTGACTGGTGGTTCCCAGCGGCGGGGGGCGCGCAGGCGACACGGGGAAGCGGGTCAACCGGGACCAGACTCGCAGCATGACAGAAAGCAGGCCTGGGGGTGTCGTGACGCCGCTCCCGCCCCGAGAGCCCGGCCGTGCGCGGTGACGCGTGCGCCCTGGACTCGGCGCGTCACTGTCTCAGGGCGTGCGCGCTGCAGGTCCCTGCGCGCACCCCTCAGCCCGTGCATGGCTGCGGTCACTTAACCCTCCGTTTAAGAGCAGAATCGTTGAGCTCCGCCGCGCGCAATGCAAAGGCTCCGGGCTCAGCCGGGCATCGGCGACGCGGGTCGGTCAAGCGCTCCGGGGCCGAAGTCCGGGCGCCTCTCCTTACCGTGGGCGCACGGGCTCTCTCCGACACGGAGCTCCTCCGCGCCGTCCACGCGCCGTCTCCCACGCGGCGCCGGCTCCCTCCCCTGTCCTCGCGACCTTGCTCTCCTGCTGGCTGACTCCCTGGGGCGTCCCTGCTGGGGACACGTGAGGCCGGGCCGGGCTGGCCTTCCTACGCCTGCCCCGGCGTGTGCGTGCACGTGTGCGCGTGCTCGGGCGCGTGCTCGGTGCGCGTGCGGGCTTGGCGGCTGCAGCTGTGGACGGTACGGCGCTGGACAGCAGCGCGCCTGGATCCCGCGGACCAGGAGCTGAGCGGCTCTGCGCTCTGGACCCCCAGCGAGCGGACGTTGCAGGGTCCTGGTTGGAAGTCCCGAGCGCCCATGCCCGGTGAGGCCACGCGTGGTCTTCGGGCGGGGCCGGGGCTGCACGGCCAGACGCCCCGGGGCACCCGTGTGGCACACGGGCTTCCACCCCGCGCCCCGGGTGCCCCCGCGCTCTGTGCGCCCGTGAAAGGCACTGAGTCCTGGCAGTGCCGTGCCACCTGCGGCTTCCAGGCTGTGGGCTGTTTTTGAGTATTTTTATCTTCAAAGGAGAGGGCACGCAGGCCGGGGGAAGGGAGGCCGGCGGCGTCCGGGGCATCTGTAGGCCCTTTGGTCCCTTGGTTTCCAGACAGCGCTCCAGTTTTTCACGGGGCTTATTTGACCCTATGAAATGTTTGATTTAAACACACATTCCCAGGCCCCTGGGGTGCTCCATCCGTGAAGCGTCTGCCTTCGGAGCAGGTGATGATCCTGAGGTCCTGGGATCAAGTCCCGCATCGGGCTCCCTGCTCACAGAGGTGTCTGCTTCTCTCTCAGACCCTCCCCCCATGCTCTCCCTCTCAAATAATAAAATCTTTTAAAATAAATAATAAATAAATAAATAAAGACACATTCTCGAGGGCTCGGCAGGACCAGACCTGTCCCACGGTCACTGCCGGTGGCACGGCTGAGGTCTGAACCGGCAGGGACAAGAAGAGGGACGCAGAAGCCTATTCGCCATGTTCCCGTGTGCCTGCAATGATGGCAAGAAAGTGGGGAGCACCAGTCACGACTGCGCCAGAACACGAACCGTGCAGAGATGAATTTAACGGAAGACACACAGAGCGCCACACGAAGGTCCAAAACCCATCGAAGGGCTGCCAGGAAAGCCTCGGAAAGGGCCGGGGGCTCTGTACCCCCCAACGGGTCTGCGGATCCAGGCTGATTCCCATCCGAATCCCAGAAGGACGTTCTGGTGAGAACCAACCAGCTGCAGCGGCCCCACGACCTCGCAAATTAAGGACTAAGTGGAGGGCGGGCGCCTCCTGGTTCCCAGCCACCGAGAAGCCACGGTCAGCAGAGGCCGACAAGTTAGCGGGCGGACAGGCGGGCAGACTCGGCACACAGCGGGGTCGGGAATCAGACCCCCACACGCCTGATCAGCTGACGTTCGACAAAGGTGCAAAGTCAACCACCGGGGAAGTCACTCAACCCTCGGGCGGCAGCAGGACCCTGCTCGCCCCTCACCTCCCATGCGGTAGTTAGCACAATGGATCTCAGACCTAAACGCAAGGACTGAAACCATTAAACCATCAGAAAAACACGGGGCAGGTAATCTCCGTGACTACGGTTTACAGAGCTTTCTGCCTCGGAATGAAGAACTTCTGCTCCTGGAAGGATCGGGGAGGAAAGGCGAGGAACAAACCCGTTTCATGCAATGCCATGCGCACTGGAAGGCGGAGGCGGAAGCCAGGACTGCCGTTGGGGCGGCAAGACCTGCTTCGACCCTTGGATCTGGACACATGGACGTCCGGTCCCCAGCAGGCGCACCGGCAGGCGGCAGAGAAGCCAGAACTGCCCGTCCACGCTGAGCCGTCCCGCGATCCCCTGCTGGGTGCAGGTCCCCTGTGAGCACATCGCGGCTGCCCGGGTGACGGGCCAGCCACCGCGCAGGGACCCAGCACAGGCCAGAGTGTGGACCTTAGCAGCGAAGGCCACGGGGACGCCGATGGTCCAGGCAGGAGGGGCGGCGGAGTGTCAGACGGAGACCCTCAAGGTTGCACAACAGCCTCTCCGGACTCCTGGCTTAATTCCACAGAGCGAGCAAGTCAGGTCAGACACTCCCAGAAACACAAGTGGGGCCAATGGTGCTGGGACCTCCGAAGGCCGTGCACCCCCGAAGGCGTCTGGAGCTCTGAGGAAGCCTAGCGTCTTGCAGTGAAGCAGGCAGACACGGATGGAGGGCCTGGACTTAGCCCCAAGTTAGCGGCCCCCGTTTCTTTTTATGCTCTTACCGACTAGGGTGCTCACGGTTCCGTGTGGACTCACGCTGCATTTTGGCAGGCCGGTGCTGGCCAAGAGCACTGGCCGTGAGTGGGTTTACTGAGAAAGGGCCAAGGTGGGCAGGACCGAGGCTGTTCGCCGGACAGGTGGGAGGCCTCCCCTGTGCCACTCCCACCGCCGCGGACTGTGTGTCCCATCAGAACAGCAGGACAGACAGCCCTGGGGCCACCGGGCTCTGCTCAGCCGGACTCCAGCCCAGTCTGACCGTCGGGCTCGTGGACGGGGCAACTGGCCCTGAAGGTGTCCCTTCTGCAAACTGGGACGGAAAGCCAGGGAAACCAAGGCTGCTGCCCACAGGTGGTTGAGGAAGGGTCCACGAGGGCAGAAGAGGGGATCACTGTGGTTCCCCTGTCTGCGTGGGAAGCATGGCCCACCTCAGCCCACTGGCCCCTCTGCCCTCGAGGTGCTTGGCACACCCGTCAGCCTGGCGACCCTGCACCCAGCGTCCCCTGCCCGTGCTGCACCTGGGCCCCTCCTGGAGCAGCGGTGGTCATGTAAGGAACTCCGGGGGGCTTGCGTGCCCACAGGGCGCTGTCCCCACATGCTGGCCCGTGTCGCCTCCTTCCTCTGTGCTCTGGCTCCACTGGAGCCCGGACTCCCTGACTCCCCGACCGCTGCAGTCAAGTGTGCAAACGCAACTCCAGAGCTACCCCATGCCCCCCCTGCCCCCCAGGCTCAGGCCGTGGTCCTCCAGCCTCTCCAGGCCACGCTCCCTCTCGACCCCCACCACCACTTCTTTCTCCTGAGGCAGCCCAGATGGCCTTCTCCACACACGGCTCCACTCGGACCGCCCTGCCCAACACTTCGAACACTTCCAGGCACCAGGCCAACGGCATTACACGAAACAGACCCCCCAAATCAGTGCGTGCCCCAGTAGGGGCGTGCACTCCCCTGGGGGCCAGCCACACATGGCCACATCCTGTCAGATGGTCACTAGGCCTCCAGGTCAGCAGGCCCAGAGGTCACATGCACTCCCACGGGTGGCGGCAGGCGTGCGGGCTGGGGTGGATAGCCGGTCAGGGCAGCTGCTAGAGGCTCGAGAGGCCGTGGGCCGCCCGGGGCACCAGGTGGAGGTCAGCTGCCCGGCACAGGTGCATGGTGGCAGCGAGCCGGCAGGTTCAGGGAGGGCTCGGGGACCGTGGGGCCCGAGGGGTCGGGATGCACGGTGTAAGCAGCGGCGTTTCCCGAGGAGCGTCCCCGTGTGCCCGGGCCACCCCTCTCAGGCGCCCTCCCACCACCCCAGGGTGGACCTGCAGGTCTGACCAGTGCTGCTCAAGGATGGAGTCGGCTCCCAAGTCCACCCAGTGAGGTGAGAAATTCTTGGCGGCCCTGATGTGATTGCGTGAGGCCCGGGCGCGTGAGGACACGGACTCAGACGAGGCAGGCCGGGACACTGTGGGGACGCCTGGAGCTCAGCGACCGGCTGAGCCCTTCCGGTGCCACCCCAACAACTCCCCCCAGGGAGCCCCAGCAAGGTCGCCCGGTCCACCGGGCAGGCAGGGGACAACACCATGGAACTGCAGTGGTCACTGTGGCAGCGAACCCCGAGAACCGAACTGACCCAGCACCCCTTGCATGCTCACTGCGTGACCCCTGAACTCTGTGAAAGCCACCAAGTGTCCCTGGTTTGGGCTATAGCAGCGCTGGGTGGCACTCACACACGGTAGCCTCAGGGCAGAGGGCCGCCGAGGTGGCTTCAAGGAGAGTGGCCCCGAGACGCTGCCCGGGGCTCCCACGCAGCACGGCTCAACCCTGTTCCCGGGACAGCCAAGGCCACCAGGCCATGGATCTCCGTGACAGGACCCCAGGCAGCCCCAACGGACCAGCTGCCCTCACCTCGGGCGGTTTCAGGTCATCCTCAATTCCTCTCGCATACCTGGCTGGTCACTCGCCCACACTGTCCTCCTCCAGTCAGTGGGACAGTCACTTGTCCACACTGTCCTCCCCCGGTCAGCGGGACGGTCACTCGTCCACATTGGCCACGCTGTCCCCCACCGTCTAGCACCCTCTGTGCCCACTGCACACGTGTGGGTCCCCCACAGCCGGGCGCGGCCATACCGGAGGATGCCCGCTTGGGCCCGTGACCCCTCCAGGCTGTCTTGTGTGCTCCGGTCAGGCACCATCCTCCTGCCGGCGTCCTTGGGCAGCTGGCTCCGCTGCACGTCCTCTCCCCAAGCCGTCCCACCAGGCCGCTGTCCCCAGGTCCTCGCTCGCCTGCGCCCATCATACAGGTCCCCAAGCTGGTGAGAGCAGCCGGAGTGCCAGGTGCACACAGCAGCTGACTCATGTGTTTAACCGCCCCCCCCCGGTGACCTGGGGCATGAGGACGTGGCAGATGACGCCCAGCACCGTCGGGGAAGGTAGGACAGGCTGAGACAGAGCAGCTCGTGGAAGACACACCGCACGGCGCAGGGACGGTTCCTCGGTGCGCACACGGCCGCCAGCAGAGACAGAGGGCCGGAGAGGGCGAGGGTGGGAAGGGGAACAATGGTGCCCAACAAGGTGACAGCTCAGAGCGAGGGGATGGGGAGGGAGACGGGACAGGCGCAGGTTCCCACAGCGGAGCTCCCCAAGACCCCGCAAAGGCTCACTGGCCGCGGAGTGCGCGCCACAGCGGGAACCGGGGGCCGCCCCACAGAGCGCAGGCCCGGAGCGCCACACAGTGCGCCACCACACCCAGCCTGACGCATCGGAGGGGACAGCGGTCATACGGCGACCTCCCTGAGCATGATGGCACCAAACTAGACACCGGTAACACGAAGACAAGAGGAAAACCTCCCAACTCCGTGAAGTGAAACACCACCTTCTACAAAATCCATGGGTCAAAGAAGAAATCTAAAAAAAAAAAAAAAAAAAAAAAAAAAAAAAAAAAAAAAAAAAAATCAAAACACAAAGAACTGGGATTCAAGGGACAGGGAAAGGTATAGCATGGAACGCTGACCTCAGAAAGGATCATAAATCTGTCATCTTAAACTCCTGAGAAACTAGGGAGAGAAGAGCAATAGAAACCCAAAGCCAGTGGAAAGCTTGCCCCCAGGCTGCCCGCAAGCCCGCACTAGTCCGGGGTTCCTGCCAGGCTGCCCGCTTCTTCCCCGGGGCACTCGACCTGTCGACCACAAGTCCCTCCCGACTGTCCTCCACAGCAGCTGGCACGCAGGGCGACCCTCCCGTGTCCCTACCCCACCCCCTGCCCTGAACCCCAAGCTCACGGCAGGAGAGGCAGCAGGAAGAAAGCCCAGTTTGCCTTTGCTGATTAAGCTCAGGCTAATTTGGAAGCTGGTCCCAACAAGAAGGGTCTGCTGGTGTGGTTTTCAGGGGCATCGGGCCAGGCCCCGGCCGCGAGCGAGCCCTGTCCCCAGGTCGGATGGGTCGCCAGCACACAGCCTCTGCCTGGAGGCTGCCCAGGGTCCGTGGGAGCCAGACGCGGCTGGGAGCCAAGCTGGCCGCCTGCAGCGAGGCCCTGGGCGGGCCGGCTCTCACCTCCCGCACTCCCGCCCCTGCTGTGGCAGCAGGGACTGCTCCCGGGTCACAACAAAAGAGCTGATTCTAAGGGTTGGGTGTGGACTGGGTGGGGTTTCAGCCCTGACGGTGCGGCCACTTGCCTGTTCCCACCTCTCCCACCTGTCCCCACATTCAGACACTGCCCCGCCAACCTTTCTGTGCGGAACGCTTCGCAGGCCACGGGGAGCCAGGCCAGGCACGGCCAGCTCTTCCTTCCTTCCGTGGATCCCAGACTCGTGTGACCACAGTCGTCGGAGCCTCGCTGCCGCACCCGTTCAGAAGGGCCTTCTGGTAGGGCCCTGTGAGTTTCCTGAGCACACGTCCCGTCTGCGGGACCACCGGCTGCCTCCAGAGCGCACCTGCTTTGCTTCTCCATGTCCCGGAGGGCCCTTGCACACACACGCGTTCTGACAGAGCCCATGGGCGCACAACCGTTCGTGAACAGGTCGTGAATTTCAGCAACACAAGGGGCTACCGCAGCTCAAAGGACTGCCAGGGCTGGACACACCCAGGCCCTGGCTGTCCCACCCGGGTCACGCACTGATGGCTGCAGCACCACCTTGTGGCTTGCACACGTCATCACCAGCGCCTGCCACGGAGAGCCGTTCCTCCCCCAGTGGGCTAGCCGGTGGCCTCCTCTGGTAATGCCACCCTAGGCCCTGCCGGTGCAGCGGACCCCCTCTGCCTGGAGGCCCACTTGTCCGCTGCAGCTCAGAGCAGGCCCACCCCGCCCATCCAGCCTCCCGGCACGGGAGCACAAGGCCCCGGTGTCTGGTGGGCACCCAACGAGCTAGCAGCGCTCTGCGGTGCTTCTGGTTCCACAGACACGCAGACCCGAGTGGGGAGGCGCTGCTGAAAGTCCCCCGTCGTTCTGACTTCCCACCTTGCCTCCCACCCGCCTCCGCAGGGTGGCCAGGAACAGAGTGTCAAAGGGAATCCTGGACACCCCAGTCTGAGCGCCCTGGGCTCAAACGGGGCTCCCTGCCCGTGCACCCTGCAGCGTGAGACCGACTGCTGGTGGTGCTGCAGCCATCGCTTTGGTTCCAGGATTCAGAAAAACAGGATTTCAACGCTGGTGACAGATGTGGGTAGACCAAGGAGCGGAATGCAACAATTCCACCTTCTTGGGGGAAGGTACAGCTCCTGCACCCTCCCGTGGCCATCAAAAAACGGGCGTTGGCTGGCCTGCGGGCCCAGAGGAGCAGTGCGCAGTGGTGAGGCGTGTCACCCCACACATCTGTGACAAGTGGGGCCGGGGTCGGCAGAGCCGCCACACCGAGCCTTCGTCAGCCAATCCTGATGTGTCACTGTCATGCCAAGCCAGAATTCTGGAGGGCCGCCTGGAAAAAGCAAAGCATCAGCCCAGTTCTTTCGAATGTTCTAGGCCCGTGCTGTGCTAAGAACACATACTCAGTATCTCATCAACTTAACACTTACTGAGCCCGCACCGTGCGGCAGACGGTGTACTCCCAACAGGGGATACAGGGGCGACGGGGACGGGCTCAGTGCCCGCCTTCGTGGCGCACACTGAATGACAACCGCGAGGAGTTCCGTGAAAGAAACTCCTGGTGACGCGGACGCCAGCTGAGCGGAAGCCTGCGGTGCCAGCAGAGACCGGACTGCAGACAGTAAAGAACGGGGCGCCCGGACAACACGCGCGCGTCCGTGGGGGCTCTGCAGGCACCAGGGGTGGCAGCACACTTCACGGGGAGGAAACAAGTGACGCAGAGGAGAGTCTCCACTTGGCCCAAGCAGAATTCGGCCGTGACCCAGACCACACACGCACGCACAGGCCGGCAACCCCAGGTGGACTGAACGCGTGCACACGCACACACACACGTGCACACACACATCCTTACGCCTACAGAGTAGGAAAATATTTCATCAACAAGACCAAGACGCTAGGACCACAGAGGAGAAGAATGACGAATTTTACCCCGTGATAATCAACAACTGTAAGGTAAGTCAGTCAAGGCAGCTGGAGATCAAGGGAAACACTAGCGTACGTGGCAGAGTCAGCAGCGGAAGAGAGCAGGAGCACGGCAGCGTGAGAGCGAGCCCGCAGGAAGACACGGGAGAAGGCCACTGCTCAGACGAGGACGGCCAGTCCAGCGCCATCTAAGCCGCCCACCCGTGCGTGCCCCAACTCAGCCACGTCCGGTCCGTGCGCCCGCCCGCGGCCCTGGGCGGGGACGTCGCCAGTGTTCGGGGAAGAGCCGGCTACCTGGTTTCCGAGGCTCCGTCTGACCCGAAAACCACAAGAGCCCCTCACCTAGGGCCTCTGTGCGAACACTGCACAAGAGATGGGCCGTTCCACTCAAGCAAGGCAAGACCCCAACACGGGGATGCTCCGATCCGTGGTCAAGCCCGGACTCCGTGCAGGGCTCCCCGGAACGCCTCAGCCCGCCACGCCGCCCGGGGCCGCTCACGCCGCGGCCGCTCGGAGTGCGCGAGAAGCCGCGACAATCCAACAGCAGCTGGGAGGCAACCACATTCCGTTCTCATGTACACTGACGGGAAGAGACAAGAATTATTTTTTAAAAAGATGTATTCTTGAAGGAATTTTTAATTAAAAAAAAATCAAAAGAAAAATTGAACAGTGCCTAAATCTTTATTTTTCATAACCTACATTTTTTTCCAAATTAGACAGTTTTACACTGAATGACACAAAAGGAAACTTAAATTATCAATAGTTTACACATAAGCTTGATTCCAGTCTTAATGAAAAGAACAAAAACGAAGGCCCTCCAGGAAGCTTCCAGATTGCGTCCCGCTCCATGGCCTGGCGGCGGCTGGCCCCACTGCCGGCCCTTCTGGCCCGGACCGTCTGCCACGCTCCCGGTGCCGGGCCACCAAGCGCAGGAGCCCGCAGCTGGCGGCAGGCGCAGACGCACCCTCCTCACTCGCGCCGCTCGTAACAAGCTGAACCGGCCTGTGAATGTCAACTGCGCGACCCTGGAGAACTCAGCCACCTGAAGCGTCTACTGCCGCCCGCTAGTGACAATCAGTGATGCGGGGACAGGCGGGCCAGACCAGGAACATCGGGACACCAACTCTTAAAAAGCAACTACTCTACTGAAATTCATGTCTGGTGAAATGGGGCAAGATTCTCATCCCTCTATTTCCAAACTGCAAGCGTCCTCACAGTCTCACGAGGTGCGTGTCATTTGTGCCCGCTGTCTCTGCCTCCACGCCCTGAGACTCTGCGGGGAAAGGAAGGACTTCTGCTTCTACAGACGGACAACCGCCTCCAACTGCCGGCTGCTGGCGCCAGAGCCACCGTCTACCAGCCGCGTCCCCAGCCTGCTCTCGCGCGGGCCCCCCTTCCGAGTGGGAAGTCTCGCAGGGCTCTCCGAGAGCTGGTTTTCGGACGTGGGACAGAGGTACCTGGCGGATCATCTTGGCTTCCTTAGAAAGGGCGCTAGAAAACCCCCGCAGGGCGAGCTGCAACCCTGGATGCGACCGGCGGGGCCGCAGGGCAGCAGCGCGGACCCACCGACAGGCCACGCCACTCCCGCGCACCAGCTGCCCCCCCGGCCTGGCCGGGCCCCGTTGCTGTCACTACTGGCCACCTTCACCCTGCCTGCGGGGGACGGCTACAGCTGGCGCTAGCAGTCTCAGCTCCATGGGGTCTGCGGACGGGTGGGGGGTGACGGAGGCGACAGAGGCTGACCGCGTCCGCTCCCTCCACCGGCAGGACGTCCTGGGCCTTGCCTCTCCAGCTCTCCTTACAGCACTCGTAGGAGCTGGGGCGTCAGAGGTCAATTAACTCCTGATTTCTTAAGTCAGCAACCCCTCACCTACAAAAAAAGAAGCCCCCACGTTCCTCTTATGCTAGCACGGTGTGCTTCGGACACTTGAGTCCTGGCGGCGTCTCTGAGGAGACGGTCCCGCGCACCAGGGCGGGCGCCCCTCCGGCAGGGCGAACCGTGCGTAGCTAGTTCTGATTTTAAGTAGATTATCTTTTACTGCCTCCTGAAGCTCCTGCCAGTTTCTGCTTCCTATATTCCGCTTTCACATTAGCTATGATTAGTTCATATTTACAGACTTGTGAGAAGAGCATGAAAACATCAGAAGGCTTTTCTAGGACTTTCCATTTCCCTTCTGCAGCAGCAAAGAGGCAGAATCAGACCAACACACCAGCATCAGAGAAAAAGAAAAACACCTCAACAAATTAAAATAAAATTCAAACCACAACATTTAGTTTATCTACATCCAGCTCAATAGCCACATTTATAATATATCAATAATTTTTATCAGATTTTTCTCTTTAGGGTACCTTTTTAATATGTTCTGATTATTTACAACTGTACAAGCAAAGCACACACTCCCAGGTGCACATACGTAATACAGCATCGACCATCTGCATTTACAGGATTTCCCAACCACCTCAAAAAGGTCAACTGTTGAAGATCTTCGGGTCTACTAGACGCCACTGCCAGGCCCTGTGCTACAGAGCGTGCGCTTAGCGACACCCGCGGCGGCAGCACACCGAGCGGCTCTGTGACCCACTCGTGCCAACCCAGGGGCCAGTCTCCACCAACTCTAAGCTGTCTTATACAAAAGTTAAGGCAAAGTCATTTTCAAGTTTAAATAAAATTCAAGTCTTTAAATATTGGATGGAAATAATGTTTTAAAAAGAACCCTCAGTCTTGTTAAATAACTTTTTGTGGAATAAACTGTATGGTTACATTTAGCAGGAAATGTTTTAATGTCTGCTGCTTAGAATACTTCAAGAAAAAATTTAGGCATTTTAAAACAAAATAATTTATATTTAACTTTATTACGAACTGCTAGCGTGAGTGCATGCGTGCTCTTCAGAGCGCAGCACTTCCAGAGGGGTCGCTGAGACCCTCGTCTCGGAGGAACGGCGAGCCTCGCCACCAAGGGCGCTGCAGACGCCACGCACTCACGACTTAAGGAACACTTCCACTGTGTGCCACCGCGGAGGTCCGGGAAGGCGCCCACGGAGCCGGCTAACGTGGGGCAGACGCGGGAGCCACAGTGGCACCCACGCCCCCCCCAGAGCTCCCAGGAGCAAGACAACATCAGGGTACATTTTCGCGGGGACACGTCAGTGGGCAACCAGGTTTATGTTTTAAGTTCTACTCACAATGTGCTTTGACTCTATCTTACACAACAGCCGCGTGAGCCAGGAGTGAGCGGCTGGTTACTTGCTTGCAGCACATCAAAACTCAAGGTTCAGGGCTCCCTTGGGTGCATCTTGCCCAGTAGATCAAAAACGGGCTATACTTTTTTTTTAAAACAAAAACAAAAACAAACACGCTAGCATCACTTGCTAAGGTTCTGAATGAAGTACAACTCCCATGCCAGCGAGGGCACGACCTGACCCCGTCTCTCCTCCAGGCCACACGATCGTGTCGCCTCCAACCCCCATCCCAGCTGTCCTCAGCCCACGCATCGGTCTGGACATCGCAGAGGAATGCACTTGCTAACCAGTTATTTTAAAAAAAGAAGTAGCATAGTTCCGCTTAATTTAGAAAAACTCACTATATATAGCTTGCATTCATAGCCACATGGAGGCTTAATAAAAATATCAATTTGTTAGGATAAATGCATTTTCTATCCTGAAAAAAATCAGACTTATGCATCACCTCCAGTTAAGCACCAACCTAAAATAAGGTTTATATTAATTAAATCCTGAAAATAGATTTTTTTCAAGAGGGGGGAAATCTGACTCACGGAAGAAAAACCACTTGCAGGCACCTCACCGGCCTTGTCTACGCTGCAAGCCCCTAACCAGCGGCTCATTCTCGGCCCGAGGGGGACAGTGCTTAGTTGTGGCGACCCCAGCTCCTCACAGCCCTCCCAGACCTCGGCGCTCACTGAGGGGACTTGGGAGGGGTGCTCTGTTCTCTGTGTGGACGCTTCCCGGCGGCCGGGGGCGAGGGCCGGCGGCCTGGTGGCCTCCTCTGGTCTTTGGGTGGTCCCGGGTTGGACTTGGGGGCAGGGGGCTCTCTTTCGGCGAGCTTCTTTTCTTCCTTCCCGCAGCTGACGGCGCTGGGCTTCTGTTCTTTTGGTGGCTGCAACGGGGAAGGCGGAGGCTCTCTACTCGTCCTCTGACAAATCTCCGCGTAGCTGGGTTTTCGCAGTTCCTGGGAACAGACACAATGCTGGGGTTACGTACACGGAAGGACACCTCCAAATGTGCGAGAGTAAGTTCGCTTCTGCTAAGTGAACCAAGTTTTCAGCAGGTGCTCAATTCCACACTCAGAAGTGCTATCACTTGTAAAAGTTCATGAATTTCAACAGGTTTTGTTTCCCCTGCAGCACAATGTTCTCTCTGAGACACTCTAGGAACATCTTATAAAAATGGGTAAAACCAGAAACAGTCCTGAGATACACAGTGCCAACCTCTGTGCCCTCCCGAGTCACACGGAAGCTAAAAGGTATGAGAAAAGCTGCCCCTGGAAAGAGCCAGAAGCAGCATCTCCTTTCCCTGCCCACAGATCCTTGCAAACACCGTCACTTTGCACAGCATGGGCCTCCCGGAACCCCCAAAACCATGCTGCCCATCACTGACCAAGGAGATTCAAATAATGTTTGTCCCCATTTCAAACCAGAGGCTGGTGGTATGGATTTAGAAAAGGTGAAGACAGAGTTAAAAAGTTTCTAAAAAGCTAATTTTTCAGGTAAGTGGAAGCTTGAAAGCCAGGTAACAGAAGAGAAACTTAAAACTGTCTCACCTCCATAAGCCATGTGCTAACCTAGAAGTAACTGTAATCTATAAACGTTTCCTTTCAAGATGCAACCTTATAGCTGGGGTTCAACTCCCAAATCTAAATGACAAAAGTTCCCCAAATCAGAATAGACAAGGCTGGGTGCACCAAGGGGGAAGGAGGCAGGCAGAGGAGCTGGAGGGGAGGACCGTGGCCAGGATGGAGCCGCCCGACCGGGAGAACAGGTGGGCAGGGGTGGCGTGGCTTCTTCTCGACATCCCTTGGGAGCAGACTTGCCCGAGTGACCAGAATCCATGGAAAACATGGGGCTGCAGTCTTGACACTTCAAAAGACAACCTCACTCAACCAACAGTGAAAGCAGCAGCCCCCAGGGTGGTGGCAATGAGCGACCACCTGCGCCCCCGTGGGAGGTCGGCAGCCGAACTGGAGGTATTCAGTGCGGAAAGCATGGCACCGACGCAGGTAAAAACCCAGCAAGCCAGATGTCACTGAAAAGCAGCTGACACAGGAAAGGAACACCGAGCCCCCCGGCCCCGGGGCGGCTGGGACACATACCGTGGCAGCGCCATTCACCTGCACCGATTTACTGGCCGTCGTAGTTAGGGCAGAAGGAAGTCTGTCCACATTCGAGGCTTCTCTCTGCTTCTCCACCATCCTAGGGTCCCTGTAAAATGCCACCGCAGGCGTGACGCTCGTGCTCACCGCGACAGGCAAGGGCAGTCCGACGGCGCCGAGGGCGGCAGAAGGCAGTACTTACTCCGGCAGCCGGGCGGGAGACGGGGAGCGCCCGTAGGCTGCAGACGCGGCGCAGGGAGCCGGCACCAAGGGCTCTCTGGGGGTCACCGCGGGAAGCGTGCTCGTGCCTGCATCCGCGTTTAGGCTCTGAAAACCAGGAGGAGGACAGTTTAACTTGGGTAGAGACGCAGCCCTCAGACTTCTGTCCCCATGAATTAGACACACAAACAAAGGTCCTAGTCTGAATGACAAGCCTTCCCACCTTCCTCCGGTGGGGGGGCACTGGGGTCAAAGCATGGCCTAGACCAAGCGGGGCGGCTGGAAACACTGCCAACTAGCAGCGTGAGGAAAGAGAGCCCGGCCTGTCCAGAGCGCTCCCCCACGGCCCACGGACCCCTCACCACTTCTGCGACTCAGGCTCCCCTCTGGGCCTCCGCTTGTGTCACCTGTACGCTGGTCGTCTGCACGGAGTAAGTATCAAAGGCATCTTATTCCTGACTCCCCAGTGCCCAGCACAGCCTGGCACATGGGGAGCCTTCAAGCCTCTGTCACACGTGGAGCCCCAGCCGAGTCCCGCACGGCTCCTTGTCACTAAAGCCCGGAAGGCAAATCACTTTGGGCGCCGCAGGGTGGGTGGCGGCGCGGACAGTTCCCACCCCTGGAAGCAGGTCTATGAACCCCCAGTTTAAGAGCTGTGGAAACAGAAGCTGGGAACAGGGACATGAACCTGTCCTTGGCCATGGGACATGGCCGTGAGCAGCACCCACGGCACGTGCTCCAGGCAGTGCACCAGGGCGGTGTTCCTCGTGCTGGGTGACGGCCATGTCACTGCAAGTCTGCACAAGCACAAAGAACGCTTTCTTCCAATTCTACTTTCCGAGCAGACCAAAGGTTCAGAGGCAGACTGAGCTGAGAACACCTGGAGGGAGCAAGGTGGGCGGGATGGCACCGTCTGTGCCCTCTGCCCCTGGCGCCGGAGCCCTACCAGAGCACCAGACTCTTCCCAAGTCCATGCTCAGCTGCGGGAGTGGAAAACGCCTCCTTTCTGTAAAGGTTCGACTCCAAGGGCCTCGCTACGCTGCAGTGCAGACGGCAGCCAGTGCGTGACCCGCTCCCCCGGGGGCGAGCTGCCAAGCCCCTCCCAGCCGCCTCCCGCACGCAAGCACCGAGGCAACAGGAAAAGCTGCTGCAGGGGCTTCGGGGAGAAGCTGTGACTCCCCCAGCAGTGGGATCCAGGTCAGACCTGTTGAAAGTGGCCCTTCTTTCTTAAAAAAAAAAAAAAAAAAAAAAAAAAAAAAAAATTACACAGAGACTCGAAATGTAAACCATTGCTGCTTTTGAAGCAGGTGGAGGCCAGCCTGTTCTCCTCCTGTTCCCGCCACCAAGGGGAGTTAAGGCCAGGGCGAATGCTGGAAGTCAAGGTCCCTCCAGCGCTCGGACTCTGACATCGATGGAGAAGGCAGCTGTAACCCAGAGACTACGGTCTGAAAGTTTAAGACTTAAAATAACGCACAAGACATGCCAAGGGCAGCATGTGCTGGATACTGTCACACACAGACTCCTGGACTCCACGCCCCCTCCAAGGTTAAGGACCAGAGCAGTAAGCACGGGGACCGGACACGGGGCTTGATGAACCCCTCCCTGAGCCCCTGGTACCCTGAGCCTCTGGTTACCAGAGCTGGTAACGCAGGGGCTCTGTGGCGGCCCCGTACATCTACACGGGCTGGTGCAGCTGCAAGGCAGCACCTGCCCCAATCCAGAGGCCTTCCATCAGGGCGCAGGAGGGGACTGTGCCTGAGCCAGGCAGAGATCTCACACAAGGACGCATGTTACTGTGGAAACTTGCTAGGTGCCCCACACCTCTGCCCCGGCGAGAGCTCACCCAGGTGCTCTGGCTCATGTGGCTCACCAGGTGCTTACAGAAGAGGGAGAGCAACTAGTGTGGTCAGAGAGCTGACCAAAGCCACCACACAGAATTACAGCAGGATGTCTCCAGGCCCCTGGCTGTGGCGTGCGTCACTAAAAAGTCTACCACTTCTGTTGCAACTCAGATTTCTGTTTTATTTTGTGACTTGTAAAATAAAGGCAGGTCCTGAATCACAACAACAGAAGTGTAATCTGAGCCTTGTGGGGACAGGGAGCATCTGTATGGCACGCAACAGCGGTTTACACCTGACCTTGGTGGGCAGTAAGAGAGTGAACAGAGAAGTTCTAGTCACAGGTTCCAGTCTGACCCTGCCACTGCACAGCCACGTAGCCTCTGGATCACCCCCTTCTCTGGAGCTCCCCTACACGCCAGCACTGCCTGTAGGAAGAGTGTGGCAGAGCACCTGGCGCCGACTAGGCACCAGGCAGACACCGCGGTCCGGAGCTTACCCTTTCTTTCGAGGACCCTAGTAACAAGCTAGACAGCCTGTTTTCAAACAGGTCCTCTGTCTTCAGGTGGCCTGCTGCCCCAGGCAACGGAGGGAAGTTGGACAGTCCTAATTCAAAGCTCGGGGACGGGGGCTTTGGTGGCGTCGGAGACTGAGTTTGACTCCTCTGAAAGAGAACAACACGGTCACGCTGCAGGAGCGCAGACTGTCCGGGACAAAGCCCCGGGGCCCAAGAGCGAGGCGAGCGATGCGTTCCGGCTTCCGGCTTCCGCCTGTCTGGAAACAAGAGGTCTCCCCACCACACAGCACTTCGTCATTTAAGCAAAGGTCATTTATTACACAACTGGAACCATCAGGAGCACAGCTAGGAAGCTGAACCCTCCTGAGGCTGCCGCCGGCTGTACAGAGCTACCTCTCTGGGACGCCGAGACCATGCGGTTCCCAGCCCACAGCCGGCCACAGACCGCGGCACACAAGCATGCGGCTGAGCAGAGCACAGCACACGGACGCGGATGGACAAGTGAGGGGGGCAAAGTCAACCCCACCGGCTGAACGTGACAGCCCGAGTATGGCCACTGACCGTATGCATCTCCAGACAGGGACCGTGCTATTCCCGGAGAGCCTGTCACCTGACTTACAGAGGAGACAGTGAAAGAAAAACAAAAAATGCCACACTGCTCTGAAACTTATGTAAGAAACTTTACAAAGATTTCCATTAAAAAATAGTTTTTAAAAGGGGCCTGGGTGGCTCAGTCACTTAAGCCTCTGCCTTCGCCTCAGGTCATGATCCCACGGTCCCAGGACTGACTCCCCCATCCGGCCCTCTGCTCAGTGGGGAGTCTGCTTCTCCCTCTCCCTCTGCCCCTCTTCCCCTCTCCTGCTTGCTCGCTCTCTCACTCTCTCAAATAAATAAATAAAATCTTTTAAAAAATAGTTTAAGGGCACCTGGGTGGCTCAGTGGGTTAAAGCCTCTGCCTTCAGCCCAGGTCATGATCCCAGGGTCCTGGGATCGAGCCCCGCATCAGGCTCTCTGCTAGGTGGGGAGCCTGCTTCCCTCCAACCTCTCTGCCAACCTGTGATCTCTGTCAAATAAATAAATTCTTAAAAAAAAAAAAAAATAGTTTAAGAAAGGGGAAGGGACTTCAGTTATCTGAAACCTTATTCATTTAAACACTTTATATTTTAAAATCGCTATGTAAAAACATGGTATTTGATGACATATTTTTATCAGATTTCTTGAGTTTTCTTCACAATAATATCCAAGAGTAATTTATAAACCCAAGATCTGGAAGAAAGGGATGTATTTTTATTGAAAAATTATCAGACCAACTTGCTTTAACAAGCTAGAGTCATACTGTGAACATCCAGTTCCTTGGAGAAGATAAGCGACAGAGGGGGACAGTTATCTGGGTGGAGTGCAGGCTACCCTGACCGGAAACAAGGCTTCCATGGGGCTCAGGCAGCTTCAAAGGACCAACACTGCCTGGCAACTTACACCAACAGGAAGATGATTCCCTACAGAGGCAAAATCTGGAGAAAATCTGTTAGAACTCAAGAGACAGTAGGTTAAAGAATGAAAAGGGACCCACGCTGACAAGAATCCCACTGTGTCTTAGGGGAATTCATCCCAAACCACAGAATAAGGTAAGACCACAGCCAGAGATCTAAGCAAAAAAGATGTAATTAATATGCTTGACAGAGAACTTAAAGTAATGATCATAAGGATGCTCACTGAGCTTGAGAAAAGGAGACATCAGGGAGACCCTTACCCCAGATATAAAAGAGCAAAAACAAAAAAAACAAACAAACAAACAAAAAAAACCAACAACAAAAAACAAAAAACAAAAAACAACCACACACACAAAAAAACAATCGATCAGAGATGATGAGCACAATAAACAAGATAGGAACAGGCTTGATGCAATGAACCGCAGGCTGGAGGAAACAGGAACAAATTAGTGACCTAGAAGATAAAGTAATGGAAAGTAATGAAGTTGAACAGAAGAAAGCAAGCATTATGGAACATAAGGAACACAAGAACAGACTCAGGGAACTCAGTGACTATCAAACATAACAACATTCTTATCAACAGGAGTCCCAGAATAAGAGAGAAAAGGGGGCAGAAAGTTTATTTGAAGAAGTAACAACTGAAAACTTCCCTAGGCTGGGATTCAGAAGAAAAAAAAAGAACTCCCATCAAAATCAATAAAAGCAGGCCAACACCAAGACATACTGTAAATTAAACTTGCAAAAAATAGTGATAAAGGAAACATCTTAAAAGCACCAAGACAAATCATTAACTTAAAAAAGAAGACCCATAAAGTAACTGCATATTCTGCAACAGAAACCTGGCAAAGCACAAGAGAGTGGCATGCTATAGTCAATGTGCTGAATGGGAAAAATCTTCATCCAAGAGCACTGGATCCAGCAAGGCTGTCATTCAGAACAGGAGAGACAAAGGGTTTCCCAGACCAACAAAACCTAGAGAAGTTCATGACCACTAAACCAGCCCTGCAAGAAATATTAAGGTGACTCTTTGAGGGAAAAAGAAAGACCAAAAATGACAGGAAATGATCAGAGAAAATCTCCAGAAACAATGAAATCAGTAATAAAATGGCACTAAATACAGATCTATCAACAATCACTCCGTATGTAAATGGACTAAATGCTCCAATCAAAAGACACAAAGCTTCAAAATAGACTAAAAAAAAAAGTAAGATCCATCTATGTGCTGCCTATGACTCATTTTCGATCCAAAGACACCTCCAGATTGAAAGTGAGGGGGTGGAGAACCATTTATCCAAGTACATGGCTGTCAAAGAAAACCGGAGTAGCAAGACTTACAACAGATTATAAACCAAAGACTGTAACAAGAGAACAGGAAGGGCACTATATCATAGTAAAGGGGACAATCCAACAAAAAAGACCTAAAAATTGTATTTATGCACCCAACATGGGAGCACCCAAATATATAAACCCATTAATGACAAAACATAAACATATTGGTGATAACACAAATAACAGTAGGGGACTTCCACACCCCACTCACAGCAATGACAGATCATATAAGCAGCAAAGCCACAAGGACACAATGGCTTGGAATGACACGATGGAGCAGATGGACTTAACAGATATATTTAGAACATTTCATTCTAACGCAGATACACATTCTTTTCAAGTGCACACGGGTTATTCTCTAGAACAGACCACATATTAGATCACAAAGCAGGCCTCAACAACTACAAAAAAGACTAAGATCATACCATGCATCTTTTCAGACTGCAAGGCAATGAAACTTGAAGTCAACCACAAGAAAAAATCCGGAAAAACCACACATATTTGAAGGTTAAACAACATGCTATTCAACAATGAATGAACAGGTCAATCAGGAAATCAAATTAGAAATAAAAAAACACAGGGAAACAGGGAAACAAAGGACTATGAAAACACAATGCTCCAAAACCTTTGGGATGCAGCACAAGCTGTTCTAGGAGCGAAGTATATAGCACAGGCCTACGTCAAGAAGCAAGAAAAATCTCAAACAATCTTACACCTAGAAGAGCTAGAAAAAGAACAACAAAGCCTAAACCAAAACCAACAGAA